>BPTQ01000002.1:201859810-201880920 GCA_019973895.1 Chrysanthemum seticuspe
AAAGAGATCCCCTTATCCTTACGATCATTCCTCAATGATGCGATTCCAATTCCAACTCCTTCTAATAAAAAATAGAAAAATATAAAATACTTTTACCTTTCCATGCTTAGAGCCCATAACCTAAACCCCCAAACCATAAAGATGGCTAATGAGATGATAATAGATAAATAGATTTGATTCCAACACCCTCAGATACAGATTAATTACACACGAGCATACTATCAAATTTCTACATAAATGAATCAAACATAATGAGGAATTAATAGAGGATAACTACCAACTCACAGTGCAGAATAAGGATCAACGCAAAACTCATATTTCAACATCCCATACGCAAAGAGGGATTGAGAAACTTGAATGGTTTCCCAGAACAGATGTTTGGGTGATCCCTAATATTTGAGGATGAGATTCCGCGAGAAACCTACCAAATCGGATGTTGATGAGTCCATTAATATAAGATTCCAAGTGTTTCTACTTAGTTCGTAATTCATGTGTTGCTTACTGGATAGCGTAATGATCTAGTAATTAGTTGATTCTATTCTTTGTTGGTTAGTTATAAGTTATTAATTCAAAGTATGAAGGATTCGTTTGTGTGTTTATTTAATCGGCCTGTACCTCTTGTACGTTCGTATGTGTGTTTATTAGTTTCTGTATTAACTTAATTACTTCATTTCTGAATAGAACTACATTCTATCCCAAATTTTGGGATTTTATGACATGTTCTGTGGAATCCAAGCCAAAATCCAAAAATGAGGTTTCTGAGAGGTGTGTTTCTGACTTTTTAAGCCTAAGATATATATAATGCGATAGGTCATTCGTTGTGTACTTAATGCTTGATTCATCTTTGTGAACCTTAGAATATAATTACCTGAGTAGTTGTAGGCTAAACCATCCAAAGAGCGCCTTAGAGTAGGAGTTTATAATCCCTAGTGGGTTTGTAGACAAGACCCTTTGGTAAGTTCAAAGAGTTAGGGAGAAACGCATACCCTACAACTTTATACTCAAAACGCAACTAGGAATAAGACGTGACACTCAACCATCAATAGGAGATAATTAAGGAGTAATACAAACTAAGTAAATACATCTTTAAACTATCATACGAGCACACATTAATTAGACATAGACTCCCACAACCTTAGTTTAGATAAATAGATAATAGTAGAGTAATCGGTAGAAATACCAAACCCCCAAATCCAATACCCGAGATTCGTACCTTTCCATTTTCATAAAATATAAAAAGATAAAAAATAATCTTCCTCAACCTTAACCTTAGCGTAGTAACTCCTTACTAGCATTCCTATTCCCCTAGAGAAAGATATCAATACCCGTGGCTTACCCTAATTTCTACACTACAACGATTAGGTTCACTGCCTAGGGTGTTATAAAACTTGCTCGAAGAAAAGGAAGTTCCTTTGACCCCGAACGACGCGTGTAGCGTTATCATGCCATAAAACTCAAGGTTTGTTATGTTGGGCCACAAAACATAACGGGTGTCATAGATGTGTCATGTTGGTCAGGTAATGGTTCCTCCTTTGTAATGGAACCCGAAATCTAGCCTTGTACCGGATAAAGTGTAGGCGACATTGTGATAGGTTTGGTTCTACCTCGTGGAAGGACTCAATATCTAGCCTTGTACCGGATAAAGTGTAGGCGACGTTGTGATAGGTTTGGTTCTACCTTATGGAAGAACTCGGTGTTTAGCTTAGTACCGGATAAAGTGTAAGCGACGTTGTGATAGGTTTGGTTCTACCTCGTGGAAGAACTCGGTGTTTAGCTTAGTACCGGATAAAGTGTAAGCGATGTTGTGTAAGGTTTTTTCCGCCAAGAATGGAGTTTGTTGATCTAGTGAAGTAACTCTCTAGTTGGATACTCGGGAAGTGGAGTAGGGCAAAGAGGAAATTCATGACCGAACCACTATAAATCCTCGTGTTGGTTTGTGTATCCTTTTACTTATTGCTTTACTTTTATTCTTGCTTTATATTGTTGATTGTCTATGTGGTTGTTTTTTATGTGTGTGATGCATACTTGGTCTTTCATATAGTCATAAACTATATTTAACACTTTACATATTATGACATGCTTGATCAAGAAAAACAAACCGGACTAATAATAGTGAAACTTGATTTATAATGAACCATTAATCTTGCGGAATCTTATGTGATATTAAGGGGTTGGCCTTACATGTCGTAATGCGTTAAATGCATCCTCGCTTCGAGATTAGCAAATGCGATGGTTTATACTATATTTGATACAAAAGTTTTGAGTTTGAAACGGAAATGTATTCACCCCCCTCTACGTTTTCCACAAGGAGGACTGAAAGATCACTATGCAAGGCTATGTGATTATAGAGAACAAATCTTGATAACCAATCCTGGTACTTTTGTTCACTTAGATGTGGACACTAGGGATGATGGGAAAACTTGGTTCAACAGGATGTATATCTGCTTCAAAGGTATAATTTTTTACAACTTTAATAACAGTTTAACACTTTTATGCATTGTTGGTAGTTTAACACTTTTTTATTCCATAGCTATGAAAGAAGAATGGATATCATGCAGAAGAGTAATTGGTCTGGATGGTTGTTTCTTTTCTTCCACTTGCAGAGGTGAGTTGTTAACAGCCATGGGAAGAGATGCTAACAACCATATGTTTCCCATGGCTTGGGCAATGGTAAACATTGAAAACAGTGTAAATTGGAGCTGATTTCTTCATCACTTATCTCAAGACTTTAACTTTGCAATTGGAGCATACTTGACAATTATTTCAGATGGTCATAAGGTAATATATATGACACTTCTTAATTATCAACTTGGGCATAACATACTTACTAATATCTTGTGCACAACATGTTACAGGGTCTACTTCAAGCAGTTAGATAATTTCTACCACATGCTGAGCATAGACTGTGTGCAAGGCACATTTATACTAATTTCAAAAAGAGATGGAATGGATTGCACTACAAGTCACTATTCTGGGGTGCTGCTTCATCTACATTAGAGGTACAATTCAAAAGAAAAATGGAATTGATAAAAAAACATTGATCCTGAAGCAGAAAAATGGTTACTAGAAAAGGACCATAAGACTTGTTGTAGAGCTTAGAATCATACCATAGTGCCATAGGAGTACTTAGATGCAAACCAATTATTACTATTCTAGAAGAAATTAGGGTATGCTTAATGCAAAGACTGTTTGCCATGAACCAAAAGGCTATCAACTTAAATGATACTATATGTCCTGCCATTAGAAAAGAGTTAGATAGACTTAAAGATAACCAAAGGTTTTGGGAATTTTGTGCTAGTGGATATCAGGACTTTGAAGTTAGGAAAGCAGATGAAGCATTTGGGGTGAATTTGAATGCTAGGACATGTACTTGTAAGTGGTTGGATTTATCTGGCATACCATGTGTCCATGTAGTGGCTGCATATAGTTTACTTAATCAAGATTGTTGGAATCGCTCCTAACTCGTAAATGGAACGACATTGACGGGATTACATTTTCTATCTTTGTTACCTTAAACACATGGGCTTGTTATGTCAATTACCCATTGTTGTATGTGTTTGGGTATATAAACCCCTCCATACTTCCATGGAGGGGTGAGATTTCTTAGTGTAAGCTTTCCTTTCATCAATAATAAAACACATAGTTCTCTCCCTTCTCTCTAGTCTCTCTCTCTAACATGATGAAGATGTTCTTTCATCTTCCAAGACCTCCCGATTCACCAAATCATCCACATATACGATCCTGACATTGGTATCAAGAGCAAGGTCGATTTATTTTTTTGGTTGATTTTGGTGATGTTTTCTTGTCAAAATCTCTTGTAAGTCTGTTTTTTACCAAGTTTTGACCTTTTATAATTTTTTTTGGGTTTAAATAGATTGTTAGAAGTTGTGTATCCTATTGGTCAAAATAGTCAAATTTTTATATTCAGTTTTATGTCCTTGGTAACTGTTTCTGTGTATCTTAATCTTGTGACTGTTTGGTACCAATTCAAGTGAAATATTTTGGTCATCTGGTCATATTCTCATGGTCAAAGTGGGTCAAAAGAGGGGTTTTTTATGTCATTTTTTTGGGTTTCTTGAATCTGGTCGGATTCTTTGGCCGGAAAACTCGCCGGAAAAAGTCAACAAAGGGTCAAAACCCTATTTTTACGCCTAAGGAGCCATCTTCAGAGATATTTACGCATAACTATGAAGTTATGCGTAGGAACAGTTACGCGTAAGGTTTTTACGCATAAGCTTTATGCGTAAGACCAAGTTTACGCATAAGACCATGTTTACGCGTAAGGGATGGTTACGCATAAGGTCTTACGCGTAAGACTTGTTACGCCTAACTTTTTTCTTCAATCTACGCATAAGGACAGAAATAAGAGATGAAGATAAAGACCTTGACCAACCATAACCAAAATACAAGACTCAACATGGACATCAGTTTCGACACCATCCCAAGTCACATAACCAAAAGAAAATTCAATACGAGTTTTTTTTTTTTTTTTTTTTTTTTTTTTTTTTTTTTTTTTTTTTTTTTGAAACAACTGATGCATTCACAACCACGGCTGAGACCTAACCAACATATATCCTATATTCGACACAACTATATCACTCCCAACTCTCATAACTAGACTCAAACTGAAATTTAATCAGTCCTTTAGTCTCAGTTTCTTTCTTTCTTTTGAAAGGAACAAAGAGCCTTCAAAACTCTTAGCAAAAAAGAAAGTATCATCATTGACCCAATTCCCATTTGCCTTCGAAGCTCATTAAACACGAAAGACAATATCATCATAGATCATTATCGAAGCTTTGCTTCTTTTGTATGTCCGAAACAAAAGAAAAGATTAATAACAATTGTGTTACATCTTTTCTTCAATTCGTTCAAACAAGATACTACACGAAAACCAGATGTCGACCTTACCGTGACCCTCCAAAGGGTCTTTAATCCATTCACGTGCTATCTTAACTTGGATTGAACTGAAAATGTAACTAAGGTCACGGTAAAGTGGTTTGTTTGTTTTATTGGGCATTCAATTCATTTGGTCAAGATTGTGTATAGATCGAAGATGATTATGGATATGTGAGTCATTTGGTGTGAGTGTGTCAAGATTAGATGATTGAGATATGGTTGTGATATCTGGGTTTGGTGGTAAGAATGAGATGGGGGCTGCGTATAAGTTAGGTGTGTTTTTTAGGGTTTGATGTGGCAAAATTGAGATTAGGGTTACTATCAACCTTTATCTACTCTTTATACCCATAATATTAGGTCTAGTTAGGTTCGTTTTTTTTTTATCAGACATGGGACTGGACTTGTTGAACCGAATTTCTCAACGGACTTGCTTTGTTCACTCTTTGGCCCAAACGAGACTAACTATGTATTGGCCGGATGTATTAATTTGGACTTGGGCCGTATATGTAGTACTTTGTAGTTGGACTGACTTTCACATAAGTATATATGGACCATATACCGTGAATTGTTTGTCTAAAATCAATATATGTGCTAAAAATTTATTAAGAAAAAGTTTTGGTATAAGTATTGTATTATGGTTGGAATTCGACCTAGTTTTCACGGGGATACATTTTTTTTGAAAAGATCGGGAAACCATTATCAAGTTCACTTAAATCGTTAACAAAGGCTACTACAGCGCGAATTCACTATTATTTATTTGAGGTTGAAGTGGATATCACTGGTGCGTGTACTTAGTATCTGAAGATATCGGGGTTGGTTGGATGCATGATTCTTCGAGATCCTTGTTCGAGCTTTAACCGTTACGAATGATAAAGACTTGAGTTGTCTAGTTATACCTGATGTAAGGAGTTACGTTGTTGTGCTCACAGCGTATAACTATCACTTTTAAGGAGTTACGTTGTTGTGCTCAAGCGTCACACTAAGGTGTGGATAATTTGAGAAACTTTAAGTATACCTTTTTTCGATGGTGGTAAGAAAAAGGGTTCTTCGTCTGACAATAGTGCAAGTTTAAGTCACAAGTTCGGGTTATACTACTTCAGTCTCAAGTTCGTCATATTGGGTTTTCTCCATCAGTAGTCACTACAAAAAGCCGTCAGAATGATAATGGGGTTGGTAAAGAGTTATCTGAGAAGAGTATACACGAGTAGAGAAGTCTTATCAGCAATTGATTCTCACATGATATTTATGGTACTTCACAATTGTTCGATTACTTGGACATACATGGTTTCGCTGTCTCCAATTCATCATCAACATACGTGGTGTATGATTCTGATTCATTGAAAACATCGGGGGGGGGGGGGGGGGGAGAGTATAGGTGGTGTCTGCTTCCTTTGATGTTTTTGGATTTTTTTTTTCGAAAACCCTCTCCTTTCATGAATTTCTTCAACCAGGGGGAAGAAATGAGACGATCAGTGGTTAAAATTTCTCAAGTTGGTGTTATCGTCTCACTTTCACAGAGGTATCGTGTGTGAAGTTACCTAAATATGATGTTGTGATGCCTCACACACGGTCATTTTATCAAGTAATTGCAGATTCAAAGGTAACTATTATTCCGATAGACCGCAACATTCAGGGGGAAGTCGTTTCATTCCGTCTTTCATGGTTTGTTTGGTGTGAAGCATCTACATACGTGAGATGATCTTGTTGATTTCTTGCATGTTACCCCCGAATGGATTTTCCGCAACAAGTCAGATTTACCTTGTGTGGTTTACTGCTCATCTACAAATTCCGCTGCGTACTGAAAATTTCAAAAGTTAGAGGAAATGTTCACTACATCAAAGTTTCGAATCTGCTGAAGACGGTTGTCAGTTTGGGGGGAAGCTGATTCAGAAACTTCGCCAAAAAGGAGTGTACGAAGAAGCTGCTAAAGACATGCGGCATGAATTGGGGGGAAGTTAATCCAATTTATGCATATTACATCATTTGCCTACAAGTGAAGAAAACGGTTCTCAAGTCAAGGTACAAGAAGAAGACAAAGAGCGTAAACTTTCATCATCCTCAGCACTTGAAGAGCTTATGAAGACCTGTTAGCCTTAATAATATTTAATAGAAGTGATGGTCATTCACGTTTAGGAACTTTGTAACTTGTGTTAGATATCGTGATAGAATAGTCAATGGGCTCGTGGATTGGGCTAAGCTAAATGGGTATTAGTTAAGTTAAGCTAGCCTTGTATAAGTTCATGTAACCCAATCCAATCCAAGTCCATCTCACGGCCCATGGAAAGCCCATAAGGGCGTTTAGTCTAGGAGTACAAATACCCCTCAAATGTGTCATTTGAGGGGTGTGCTTGAGTGTGTATGTGTGTGTTTTCTTTCAAGTAATACAAGTTTCCTTTCATCTTGTTTCTCTCTACACATATACGTATATAACATATCATATCAAGTCACCATCTTTCCTTTCTTCTTTCTACTTTACGCATAACATATTGTTTGTGTTTTACGTGTATAACTTGTGTGGTAACGTGGGTATTTGTGATAAGGTTGAGATATTTAAGGTCCTACAATTGGTATCAATCTCCTAACAATGGTTTAGGAGTATTTGTGTTACGTTTTTTTAAAGCTTTACAAAGAAAGTTGCGTTTTTTCTATAAACGTGGGCTTTTTTGCTTAAAGTTTTGATTTTTACGTGGTTTTAAGGTTAAAGTTGTAGACTTTATTGATCTTTAAGTGTTTTGGAAGAAGTTTGTGCAAAAGAAATCATTTGAAAACGTGTTTTTGGGTGAAAAGTAGTGTTTTTTGCAAAAACTGGGCATTTTACGCGTAAGAAAACATAGTACAGAAAAGTCAAAACCCTATTCTTACGCATAAGAAAAGTCAAAACCCTAATCCTACGCGTAAGGTCTTACGCGTAAGAAGTTTTATTTTCTACGCATAAGCTTTTGGTGCAGATTCTTCATGCAAAAACGGTTACTCAGTACTTCCCTCACTTGGATAAGTTTGTGGAACACTTCGACTAGTGGATATCTTTTACACTTGGACGAGTGTAAAGGATTTTGGTCTTAAACACTGCATCCTACGCATAAGGTTATCTACGCATAAGCACTGCATCCTACGCCTAAGAACAAGGTTTACGAGTAAGATCTTAAGCAAAACTTCAAACGGCCATAACTTTTGAACCATAACTCCGTTTTCAGCGTTCTACCCATCAAAACGACCGTGAGAACGAGGAGATTGGCGAAGAATAAACTAAGGTTTATTCCGGTCAACCTTCAAGTCCTAAAAACGCTCCGAACAGAAGTTATTGAGGTTTTTAAGTTTTTAGACCCAATTTTCACTACAACAACCGAGCTTAATCTTCATCAAACACAACTCCTTTATCGTTGAATCGATCCTACATCAACTTTAGCATCAATTACTTTCATCAATGGCTACTCAACAAGACATTCATGCAGCCGGTGCCGAAAACCGTCCTCCTATGCTGGAAAAAGGTGGATATCTTCAATGGACAAGTCGTATGCTCCGCTACTTCAAGACCAAACCTAATGGAAAACTCATGATTCAATCCATTACGAATGGACCCTTCAAGCCTTGACCAGTCCAAAACCCTGGAAATCCTGATGCAACACCTCCCGTCCCACCATCTTTTCATGTTTAAAATGAATCCGAATACACAGACGAGGATAACAAACAGGTTGAAGCAGACGACATGACAATACACATTGTCCAACTGGGTTTACCAAGAGACATCTTTGCTGCTGTGGACAGCTGTGAAACTGCTTACGATATATGGGAACGTGTTAGACAACTTTGTTATGGAACAGAAATTGGTCAACAAGACACGGAGAACAAGCTGCTAACTGAATGGGAGAGGTTTACATCAACTCCAGGAGAATCCATTGAATCCTACTATGGAAGGTTTTGCACTTTAATGAATGAGCTTATCAGAAACAAGTTGGCACCCAGAACTATCGTGAGCAACATCAAATTCCTAAACAATCTTCCAGAAGAATGGGGACGATATGTCACTATTGTCAACCAAACAAAAGACTTACATCAGGTGAACTTTGATCAACTCAACGATTTTCTGAAACAAAACCAAGCTGAAGTCAATGAAGTTAGGAAAGAAAGATTGGCAAAAAATCATGATCCCTCGGCACTAATTGCAAAGACTCAAACTCCAGTGACTACACAACAACAAGCTTCATCATCTTCCACTAACAACAACTTGCAGCAATACATTCCACAACCACAAGTTGTTATCCCTCAACAACAATTCTACCCACAAGAACAACAAGTCAGTCAACAACAACAGTATCCACAATACCAGGAACAAGGAATCACTGATCTTGAAACTGAACAAGAACAAGCTTTGTTAAATGCCTTTGCTTGTTTGACTAAAGTATTCAAAAGTCGCTATTCCACACCAACTAACAACAACCAAAGAATTTCATCAAACACTCGCAACAGGCAAATTGCATAGCCGGGTGTGAATATGGGTCATCAAGGACAAATGGTTAGAGTTATTGGGAATCAACAGGGATATGCTACTGGATTTCACATGGGTAATCAGGCGGTTCCGTATCAGGGTAATCAGATGGGTCAGAATGTTGGAAATCAGTTGGGTCCCAAAATGTTGGGAATAGAGCAGTGGGTAATCAGAATGGGAATGTTGCAGCTCCAGTCGTTGGGAATTATGGAAATGTGAATCAGGGTAATCAGGTTACGTGTTACAACTATCAAGGAGTGGGTCACATGGCAAGGAACTGTCCTACTAAGCCAAAAAAGAAAAATGATGCGTATCTTCAGAATGCTATGCTGTTAGCACAGAAGTCAGAAGCAGGGTTGCAGTTGAGTGCTGAAGAAAATGATTTTTTTGCTATTATGGATGATTTGGAAGACCTAGAGGACATCAATGCAAACTGCATCTTCATGGCAAATCTTCATGAAGCTAAGTATGACACTGAGTCTGACGCACCTCCTGTCTATGACGCCAATGCAGTATCTAAGGTACCAATCATTGATCCATGCTATAACAATGTCATATTTGATGTGTTTACTCATGACGAACAACATTCTGTGACATCAGCACATACTTATGATACATACCTGGACAATCCGAGTTGTAGCAATACTAACTCTGAAACTCCAGATGTGGATCCTAGTGGAGGCTGTGTGACACAAAATACTGAGACTGATGAGGAAACACGTGCCTTATTTGAAACATTAATCAATAACTGTAGCATTGAAATTGAGAAAGTTAAAAAAGTCAATCGCGATGTTAAGGCCGCGAATGATAAATTGACCGCTGAGCTTGAGAGGTACAAGGAGAATGCAAAAGCTTTTGAATTTCATAAAAACAAATAGTCAGAATTAGAAATTGGTTATCGAGATTCCGTTTTAAGAGAACAACAATTGTAAATCAAGTATAACACGCTTGATCAATTGCAAATCAAGTATAACACGCTTGATGTCAATTTGAATTTGAAAATAAAATCTTTAAACAAGGAAATTTATGATCTAAAAGACCAACTTTCTAAACAAAAAGCAACGTATTCTGATCTTTAAAAAGAGAAGAAACAGTTGATTGCTGATTTTTCAAAACGTGAAGATTCTCTTCTTGACGAAATTCTTGATAAAAATGAAAAAATAAAAAAATTGGAAAATTTGCTTGTTACAACGGGTCATTCAGCCAAATCCACCAATATACTAATTAATCAAACAAATCCGTATTTTCATACAACACAAAAAATGGCTCTTGGTAACATACCTCCTTGTTTCCTCAAGAAAGCTCAGAAAGAACAGAATGTTTTGAACAATGGAAAAGCATTGCATGAACCCATAACTGTTCGTGATTCTCTTGAAACATTAGAACTATCTGACGAGAGTAGATCAAAAATGAAACAAAAGAATCCAGAAATAAAACCAATCGACTATAACAATTGGAACAAAATTAATGGAATTACTTTTGTTTCACAAAAAGAAAAGTCAAAGTTTTCCATCACACCCAGTATTTCAAACAAAGAGTCAACACCAGTTTCAAAACCAGTTCCAACTCCTGTAGTTGTCTCTCAATCTCTTTCGAAAATCGAACAAATGTCTTCAAACAATCCTTTTAACACAAGTGATGCTAGAAGCATTTTAGATGACGTTAAAACTAGAATTGGGAAACTTCACGAGACCGTTAAATCTAAAACCAATATTACAACTAATATCTGGTTTTCTAGTTTTGATGATGAAATTAAAAAGTTTTTTGAAACTCAAATTGCCCCTCAGCTGAATAACATCAATTCAAGGGTAATTCATTTTGAACAAGCATTTTTGAAAGAAATAGTTGACTTTGTCAAGGACCATAAATCCTTGGTAAAGAAAGCTAATGAAAGTGTTGAACACATCAAAGTTTTGGAAAATTTAAATGATTCTCTCTTCGAAGATGTTTTGTGTACCGATATTATGTCCATTGTTTTACAAACATATTCTGTTGAAGATCATGAAAGACTCCAGTCTGAGACCTCCGAAATTGTTTCAAAATATGAAAAAGCTCTTGAAAAAGAAAATGTCTCATACTTTAAACAACTTGATCGAAAAACTGAGGAATGCAAGTATGACAAACTGTCGTATGAGCGTGCCTATAATGACATGAAAGAGAAAAATGATCTTTTGAGGGCCCAGCTGGAAAGTCAAAAAGGAAAGGCTGTGGATACTAAGATTGCAAAACCATTGACTGAGGAGAAAGCAAATGTTCTGATAACGCTACACGCGTCGTTCGGGGTCAAAGGAACTTCCTTTTCGTCGAGCAAGTTTTTCAACACCCTAGGCAGTGAACCTAATCGTTGTAGTGTAGTATTAGGGTAAGCCACGGGAATTGATATCGTTCTCTAGGGGAATAGGAATGCTAGTGAGAAGTTACTACGCTAAGGTTGGGGTTGAGGAAGATTATTTTTTATCTTTTTATGTTTTTTTTTAGGAAATGGAAAGGTACAAATCTCGGGGTTCGGATTTGGGGGTTGGTATTTCTACCGATTACTCTACTTATCTAATTGTCTAATCTAGTGGTGTATGTAGTCTATGTCTAATTATTGTGTGCTCGTATGATGATTTAAAGATGTGTTTAGTTAGGTTTTATTACTCCTTAATTATCTCCTATTGATGGTTGAATTGTCACGTTCTTATTCTTAATCGCGTTGTGTGTCTAAGGTCGTAGGTTATGCGTTTATCCCTAACTATTTGAAACTACCAAAGGGTGTCGCCTACAAAATCTCTAGGATTTATAAACTTTAACTCTAAGGTACTCTTCGAATGGTTTAGCCTACAACAACTCTAGGTATTATAAACTAATGTTCACAAAGATTAATCAAGCATTAACTACACAACGGATGACCTATCGCATTACTAGATCATTAACAATTAAGATAAGAGACAACCAATCAATATTCAATAATTAAGTTTTATATTCCCTAAGCAAACACACAAGTAAATTAGCCGGACATGGGGCACATGCAAGCATACACACAAGTTATTGAAGACATAATTAAATTAATGAAGTAAAACACTTATCTTGATGTAAGATACGGTTTGGAACCCTAAAATACTGTACAAGACAGCCTTGGTTCGGTTTAGGTTTTTACTCCAAAAGCCTACACACTGAAAACTAAAAAATTCGGATTCTATATATAAGATTACATATGCGACGGCGTCACCCTTTGATTTGTGACGTCGTCGGGTCGCCGTTATTAGGGTTTCGTCTTGGCCACGTTAGTCTTGCGACGGCGTCACCTTATGCTTCTGACGCCTTCCCCTTCAGTCTCTGACGTCGTCTGGATCAAATCTAGGCCGTCTGAGTTGCGACGACCTACTCTTTTAAAACCTTACACCGTCACTTGTAAATAAGCAATTTGGCTACTGAGCCGTCACAAAAGTGATGCGACGGCGTCGCAGATAACACCTGACGCCGTCCCCTTCAGTTTTAGCAGCCTGAGTGTCTCGATTCTTGACTTTGGCCATTTTCTTCGTATATTCGCGCCTTTTCGTCCGAATAAGTGTCATTCCAGCATTTTGCCTTCAAGATACCTAAAAAGTGAAAAGGAACGATATTAAGTAATAACGGATACAAAAGTGATCAAATAAGGGCTTAAACGACCCCTCAAAAAGGTACATTTTAAAACCTTATCGAATATCCCTACACTTGGTATTTGCTTGTCCTCAAGCAAATGTGCTTTTAGCCAATTAATTTATAAGTTAGGGGTCATGAAGCATTGGTTTAGAGCAATCCACAACACATATAACCCCGCAAAAGTCATAACAACCACTGAAATTACATACTAGCACCTCACGTGGGGTGTTTGGATACTCACATCTCTCGGGTGTATATGAAATATAACAAGTTGGAAATGGAAGATAAACACTCATTAACCGGTCCTAGTACATAGATTACCATAGGCTTGAGACTAGATCAAATCTCCATCGCTTTGGCGTAAGCACCGAGGAAAGACTATCAAAGAGGTCTTTTAAAGGGTTGTAATGTTAGGCTTACGGTAGGGAAACAAAGGGTTTGGTGGGATAGGCTATTTAGTGGTGGCAAGTCAAAAATCTTTATGTTACAAGCATGCGAAGAATGGCGTTGCTAAGCCAAGACTCGACACTCTAGACTCTAGATAACTGAAACAAACAAGCATAATTTAAAGATAGATGTAGGATGGTAGCCCGTGTTTTTTTTTTCAACACTCTATTTTTTTTCTTTTTCTCTTTTTCTATTTTTTTCGATTTTTTTTATACACTTTTACTCTACCATCCTCTATGATAACATCAAAATGATGGGGATTTATAGGCACATCCCTACACTTGAGTTTTTATTACTCTAATCACTAATTTGACCCGAATTGAAAAGATCAAAACACTTGGAGTACATTATTACGCAAATAAAGGGAATTTGAATTTAACGTTCCCTTCCCGTCATTTCATAAACTTTAACTTTTCCAATGAGTCCCAATCGTCCCAAAATTGTGTACAAAGGATATGACTCGACTTAGCAACTTATGCAAGCAACTAGATAATTGAACTAAGGGTTTAGTGTGATAACAATAATGCACTAAAAGTGAGTGCATATAAGGTAGGCTAAGGCGATTTGGGTGTACATTTGGGGTGGGGTGTAAACAATGCTCTTCATTGATATTCCAGAAAACCGAAACATCACGATAACCGCGAAAGGATAGGCTCTGAGGGGTTAACTAGGGGTATCGTGTACTAAAGATGAGTACAACGCAAAGGTGTGGGGGAATTACTCAACCGATGTGGAAGAAGTAATTATATTACGGGTATTAAACAAGGGTTATCCTATTGCCTCTTATCATTTAGTTATTCTTAACTACACAAGTGTAGTCTTACTAGCGATCTCGGGATGCATCACAAAACAAGTTCTAGAATCTATTATACTACCGGTTCACATACTAAGCATTAAAGATGAATGCTTTAATTCCTACTAATCTAAGGGTGATCCTCACATTTTGGGTGGAATTTAAGTGGTAAAGGGTTTTTTTGTGCTAGTCATATAACTCCCTATCCATGAAACGCTTTATTAAGACTAATGACCCACTCCTATATGTCATGAAAATTTTTAAATTTGGTGCCAAAATTACCTTAACCGACATTTTCTCATGGTTTATTACACAAATGCAATTGGACAAAGCAAACATTCAAGGATAAGCATAGTTTCAAAGTTCCCATTTTATTTTCCCTCCCTACACTTAAACTGAACATTGTCCCCAATTTTTCCAGAAAGTATCAAAGTTATGATATTGGAAGGTAATAAAAGATAAAAGAAACTAGTACTCCCCTGATTAGCTCGGTAGGATCCGTGTAAAGTGGTGGTTACATTCTTCAAGAAGAACGTTTGCGTGAAAAGCTCCTTCTCATCTTATGTATCTTCTTCTTGATAAATTAAACCTGCACACTTGAAGAAAACAAACGAAACCTTTGCGTAAAATCGGCGGTAATAATATATATAGGACTCTACTAAACTAGGATATAATGCTTGTGGAATGGATGTTTACAGAATTTCTGGAAAATTAAGACCTGGAAAATTCCAAAAAATTATAAGTAGCTCAGTAAACGAGAAAAAGTAATCAGTTATTTTTGCTCCTTCCTGACGCCGTCAGGTTGCGATCCTGACGCCGTCAGGTTATCCTGACAAAAACTGGTCTGCGATTTTCTGGAAAAAAATTCTGGAAAATTTACATCTTTAGAATCTGGAAAAATTTCCTGCAAAACATCCATTATGACTCGATACAAGCATTTGACTCGAACAAACACACATGTATATCTTTTAATTAATTGAAATTCTCATGTTTACGTTTCTTTTGAAAACGTGTGTAATCCTCCCTACACTTATCCCTTATGTAAAATACCTTTATATGTAATTAAGACGAGGTTAAAGACAAAATAAAGCATTTTTACAAATTTAAACATGAGAATAAACAACTAATAAAAGATATATGACACAAACAAGCAAACAATTAAGCATGGGTTGCCTCCCACGAAGCGCTTTTCTTTATTTAGTAGTCTTGTAGCTAGACTCGTAGTCGTGCCCCTACGTGGTCTCGTTTTGCATCCTCAATGAGAATTCTATCATGTTGACAAAATTTTCATTGACTCTATACCTAGGCCCTAGGGTCAAGCAATCCTTATAATAAAGCCTCCTTCTTTCCCACATGAATTTAAAACCTTTTTCAACATCGTCCTTGCTTTTGTCCTCAAAAGCTCTAATGTTGTCTCGTTCAAAAAGGGATAGATGGCCATATTCATTCGTCTTCCAAGGCATCCTATAAGTGATCTCATCATTTCCTTCCTTAAACAATAACCGTTCCATCATACTTGTTATGGCTCATTTTAGATGTTTCAACAAACGGTTTTCCTAGCACCATTTGGGATAAGCTATAGTCAATGACACACCCAATGTCTTCTAGGACTACAAAATCAACTAGGTAGGTGAAATTTCCTATAAAGACGTGTACATTCTTGACTCTTCCCACAAAGTTGCAAACTCCACCTGGATACTTAGAGTCTCTCCTAATTTTAAGTCGGTCATTCATAATGTCATTGTAAACAGCAGATGACATCACATTAATGGGAGATTCCGTATCTATGTAAGCATGTTCGACATTCCTATATCCGATCATACAAGGAATTTTGAGGTTCCAAGGATTTCCTCTCCTAATCTTTGGACATATCCTAATGATGGGTGATCGGGGATTATCGATTATGTATTGATGGTAGGCAACCTCTTCCTTAGTGGGGTAAAGATTAAAATAAGCAATATCCTCCTCATTCACATTTTTATTTATTAAGCCATCTTTCGAATTACTATTGATCATGGAGCCAACTACAGAGGCGCTGACCACTTTCTCAACAGCTTCCCTAATTGTGCTATCGAATACCTTCTGCAAATCTTGAAGGCCGGTCTTTCTACTCACATAACGGCTTCGGCGGTTGTGTTGGTCATTGGTTTGGGTTTTGAGTGAAAGTGATTTATTTGGTGGTGGGTTGTTGAGTGGTGGTTGGTTATCACCTTCCATGATGAAAAGTGATGGGGTTACTAACAAAGGTCACGAAGAAGGGGGATAGACTACGAGGAAGCTAAAAATTGGGAAAAATTTACTTGATAGGAATCAAGCAAAGAAACCTAAACGAGGTGAAATTCTAACTAGCTATTCTATTCCCCGGCAGCGGCGCCAAAAACTTGATAACGCTACACGCGTTGTTCGGGGTCAAAGGAACTTCCTTTTCGTCGAGCAAGTTTTTCAACACCCTAGGCAGTGAACCTAATTGTTGTAGTGTAGTATTAGGGTAAGCCACGGGAATTGATATCATTCTCTAGGGGAATAGGAATGCTAGTGAGAAGTTACTACGCTAAGGTTGGGGTTGAGGAAGATTATTTTTTATCTTTTTATGTTTTTTTTAGGAAATGGAAAGGTACGAATCTCGGGGTTTGGATTTGAGGGTTGGTATTTCTACCGATTACTCTACTTATCTAATTGTCTAATCTAGTGGTGTATGTAGTCTATGTCTAATTATTGTGTGCTCGTATGATGATTTAAAGATGTGTTTACTTAGGTTTTATTACTCCTTAATTATCTCCTATTGATGGTTGAATTGTCACGTCCTTATTCTTAATCGCGTTGTGTGTCTAAGGTCGTAGGGTATGCGTTTATCCCTAACTCTTTGAAACTACCAAAGGGTGTCGCCTACAAAATCTCTAGGATTTATAAACTTTAACTCTAAGGTACTCTTCGGATGGTTTAGCCTACAACAACTCTAGGTATTATAAACTAATGTTCACAAATATTAATCAAGCATTAACTACACAACGGATGACCTATCGCATTACTAGATCATTAACAATTAAGATAAGAGACAACCAATCAATATTCAATAATTAAGTTTCATATTCCCTAAGCAAACACACAAGTAAATTAGCCGGACATGGGAACATGCAAGCATACACACAAGTAATTGAAGACATAATTAAATTAATAGAGTAAAACACTTATCTTGATGTAAGATAGGGTTTGGAACCCTAAAATACTGTACAAGACAGCCTTGGTTCGGTTTAGGTTTTTACTCCAAAAGACTACACACTGAAAACTAAAAAATTCGGATTCTATATATAAGATTACATAAGCGACGGCGTCACCCTTTGATTTGTGACGCCGTCGGGTCGCCGTTATTAGGGTTTCGTCTTGGCCACGTTAGTCTTGCGACGACGTCACCTTATGCTTCTGACGCCGTCCCCTTCAGTCTCTGACGTCGTCTGGATCAAATCTAGGCCGTCTGAGTTGCGACGACCTACTCTTTTAAAACCTGACACCGTCACTTGTAAATAAGCAATTTGGCTACTGAGCCATCACAAAAGTGATGCGACGGCGTCGTAGATAACACCTAACACCGTCCCCTTCAGTTTTAGCAGCCTGAGTGTCTCGATTCTTGACTTTGGCCATTTTCTTCGTATATTCGCGCCTTTTCGTCCGAATAAGTGTCATTCCAGCATTTTGCCTTCAAGATACCTAAAAAGTGAAAAGGAACGATATTAAGTAATAACGGATACAAAAGTGATCAAATAAGGGCTTAAACGACCCCTCAAAAAGGTACATTTTAAAACCTTATCATGTTCCCAAACAGGTTTTCAAACCAAAAATGTCTATTTCTATGCCTCCTCCAAAAGTCAATGAGAAAAATGATTTGTCAAAACCAGTCACTCCAACTGCCTTGCCTAAGCAAAAAGAAAAAAATTGTTGACAATGTAACAGCGGTTATCAAGAAACCAAAAGTTTTAGCACCTGGCCTTTTTAAGATGAGTACCACTAATGCGTCTGCCTCCACATCTAAACCATATGGAACAAACGACATAAGTTTAAACAAGCACTCTAAAGAGACTAGGAAAGCTGAAACCACTTATCTAGATAAAAAAGTGAATCCTAATGCGTGTGCCTTACCTTCTACAGGACTAGAAAGCACCTCTAGGAGCAACAGACTAAAGCCTAAGAGCAATACAAGGAACAATATAGTCTCGCATGCCTCTAAGAGTAGTAGCTTGAATAAAGAGAAGAAAGTAGAAGAACACCCTAGGAATTTACCGCTTTGTAATAAGAAAGACATTTCATCTGAATGTACTGAACCTATGAAACTTGCTAAGTTTGATGAATGTGTTGATTCTATTTGTGTAACTTGCAAGAAATCTTTAACTAATGTTCATGATGATTGTGTTTCTAAGAATGAGATTGTTAAGCCTGTTCAGAAGAACGTTCCAAAAAGAACTTATGCTAAACCTCTAGGAAGACTAGTTGCAAGATTTAGGTCTTACATTACTGATAAGAAGCATACTGTTTACTTTAGGGATGATATTTGGAAACCAACGGGTAGAACTTTCACACTCCTGAATGGTAGAATGAGTGATGAACCTGTCTTCCCAGTAGATAACTTCTATGAGTGTGATCAGGATTTTACCTCTAACCCAAATGAACCAAAATCAAAACGGTTTCCAAAATCTTCTTCTTCTGTTATTGGCAGGTTATCGAAATATGTCTTTGGATCATCGACTAGGGTTGCTCCAAGCACATGACCGGGAATCTGAAGCTGCTAATCAATTTCGTCTGGAAATTCATGGGAACCGTACGTTTTGGAAATGATCATGTAGCAGCTATCATGGGTTATGGAGATCTACCTTTTGGAAATTATTTGATCACTAGGGTTTACTATGTCGAAGGGTTGGGACACAATTTGTTTTCATTCGGGCAGTTCTGTGATGCAGATTTAGAGGTTGCTTTTAGCAAAAATTCTTGCTTCGTTAGAAAATTGGATGGCACTGATCTCTTAACTGGGAATCGTGATACAAACTTGTATGCTATCGACATTAACCAAATGGCCTCTTCATCACCAATATGTCTTATGACACGAGCATCTGGAACAAAGTCCTGGTTGTGGCATAGAAGATTATCCCATCTCAATTTCGACACTATCAACAAACTTGCCAAAGACAACATCTTCAACGGACTTCCAAAGTTCAAATACACCAAGGATCACCTATGTCCATCATGCGAACAAGGAAAAAGAAAAAGAGCATCATATAAACCCAAACCCGTACCTAGTTCGGAAGCAAGGTTGCATATGTTGCACATGGACCTATGTGGCCCAATGAGAGTTGAAAGCATTAATGGGAAAAAGTATATTCTTGTTATCGTTGATGACTATTCAAGATATACATGGGTTAAGTTTCTGAGGTCAAAAGACGAAGCACCAGGCATCATCATCACCTTCCTGAAACGTATTCAAGTACTTCTTCAAGCTCCAGTAAGAGTAGTAAGAACAGACAACGGCACAAAATTTACTAATCAGGAGTTAAGAGCTTATTTTGAAGATGTTGGAATAACACATCAGACATCAGTTGTTAGAACTCCACAGCAGAATGGGGTAGTTGAAAGAAGAAATCGTACTCTTGTGGAAGCTGCTCGCACAATGCTAATCTATTCTAGTACACCGTTATTTCTATGAGCTGATGCTGTTGCCACTGCCTGTTTCACTCAGAACCGATCTCTAATCCATCCAAGATTCAATAAAACCCCATATGAGCTAGTGCACAACAGAAAACCTGATATCTCTTACCTTCACGTGTTTGGCACTTTGTGCTATCCTGTAAGATATAACTTTTCACATACACATCAAACCATAACACAAGGTGGCGTATAAGATGGAATTCTAGAGAGAGAAAGTTAGAGGTTTAGGGAACTTAGTGAGAGAAAGTGAAAGATATTATTATGAGCTCCAACTCTCTACCTTGGAAGGTAGAGAGTATTTATAGTCTTACATAACTCGCCACACATTGGGCTGTGGATCAGGCATACAGTGGGTAAAGACCCGTCCGTCCTCCACGGTGTTACTTAACTAAAATACTAATTAACTTAAAAGAACTACGACTACGAGCTTTCTAACGATTACATATACTTGAGGTGACCGACTCTTTAATACCGGGAATTTCTAATTCCTAACAATCTCCCCCTAAGGGAGGTCACCTCAATTATGTACCAAAATTACATTGAATACAAATAGATATAACATTTAACAATTGATCTTGCATTCTTGATGTAGTCCTTTGCTCTTAAGCTCGTAGTCATTGATACTTCACAATGCATGTTTGGTTACTTCAAGTGGAGGTCTTTTACTGATCCACGTGATGATGAGTTTGAGCCATCTTTGGAGATCATCGGCTATCAAAAATCTCTGAGACATCCATTGTGGTGTTGTGACTTTGGGACCGACATGCTCACATTCTGGATCATGATATCTTCTCATCAGAGTAGCGGAAGCATTTGTTGAATCATGATATTGGCAGCAGCGTAGCAGAAGCCTGGTGTGAAAATATCAGAGTCATTGATGCACTAATCATGATTTCTTTTGAGATGAATGTGTTAAGTGAGCATGCGGCTATGGATTGACCGCTTCATTCTGATCAGCTGCAAACGTCGGCCGTACCTGCATACAACAGTTAGCAACAAATCGCACGAAAGTGTCTTTGATCACTTTCGATGAATTGAGGTACACGGCCCACGGTTCCCCGTTGATCAGTACAAGTATTGCCTGTGATCAGGTAGGATTCCTAAGAATCTCCTTGACAGGGTTTCGCAGCTGTTCTAGCTGTTCTCAAACCGGAACGTCTCAAAGAAGACAAC
>BPTQ01000002.1:201889998-201903579 GCA_019973895.1 Chrysanthemum seticuspe
TTCTGGATTGTGTGTTAACACATAGTAACACAGCTAGGTAATCAGCAGAATTGTGTAAGGTAACCAGTAACGAATTGCCAAATCAGAACTAAAATCATTTTAGGGCGCTTTCTAAGATAAAGAGCCAAATTTAGTATCTGACCATTTTAGGGCACGTAAGATGGTGTAGTACAGATGACTGGGTCACTAAAGTCTTCACGAATTTAACATACTACGACACCTATTATTACTATTACCTACGATGTGACTTGCTAATTTCTACAACCTTAATTTGTTGCTCCTACACTCTAGAAGTACAAGACTCATGTTACTCTTACTTAACGTGGACGATGTCTTACGGTACGTTTACCTTACGTCGTAACTCGGGATAGTTGATGAAGTAGACGTGGAGTATGTCAACAATAGGTATCGACCCCTAGCTTGTACATCACGAGAAAAGGCGGTCCTGAATGGATGTAACTGTTTTTCGAACGACAACTTGAATCTCGTAAATTTCGACGTTGAATGGTTACTTCTTCAAGTTTTTCTACCAAGGTCACGTCGAGAAGTTCATTAGATGTTTGTTAAAGTTGGTAAGTAGTCACCCCTTATAAGTCGTCTAATGCTAGTTGTGAACTGACCTTAAAGGAAGTTTTTTGTATGACCTTACCTTTAAGTCCTTAAGTAACTCTGTAAATAGGTTGTAGTTGATAGGGCTCAATGCTGCATTCCATTTGCATGGCATTCTGTAGCAGGTGCAATTCATTCTCATTGTACTCAGAACATGAAGATCTCACATCCTCGTTGTTTAATTCCAACATCTTTAATCGTTCAGTGTAGCATCCATTATCATTATTATCCACAGCATCATACAATTTAAGCACTTCTGAAATCACTGGGTCAGTAGACATGATGT
Source organism: Chrysanthemum seticuspe (assembly GCA_019973895.1). Lineage (NCBI taxonomy): Eukaryota > Viridiplantae > Streptophyta > Magnoliopsida > Asterales > Asteraceae > Chrysanthemum > Chrysanthemum seticuspe. The sequence continues at coordinate 201,890,894 of BPTQ01000002.1, forward strand.
GGTAGAATGCACGGGATTTTACCAGTCTATGATTTAAACCGAGAAATAGAATCTTTCGCGGGATTTTACTAAAATCAAGACTAAACCGTTAAGCAATGACCAATGGAATGTGTTAAGACGACTAATGGATCGACACAATGATACACAATTGTGTGTTAGGTCTTATGATTGTTTGTGGGATAAGCAGAGATGTTGTTTGGTTGTGATTCGGATTGGTTTATGCCCGTTTTTCCTGAGAAATTTAGGTCTAAAAACTTAAAAACCTCAATAACTTCTGTTCGGAGCGGATTTAGACCTCGAAGGTTGACCCGAATGAACTTTAGTTAGTTCATTCGGCGGTCTATTCTCCTCGTTCTCACGGTCGTTTTGATGGGTAGAACGCTGAAAACGGAGTTACGGTTCAAAAGTTATGGCCGTTTGAAGTTTTGACGGGAAAAATCAACCAAGTCGCTACGAATTCTTGAACCAAGTCGCTAACAACTAATTCGCTACACCACTAATTCGCTAGAATCCCAAGTCGCTAGACAGAAAGCAAGTCGCTAAGTAGTAACTCGCTACAGACCAAGTCGCTAGCCAAATTTGGGCAGTAATTCGCTACCCAAGTCGCTAGAAGAAAAGCAAGTCGCTAAGTAGTAACTCGCTAACACTCAAGTCGCTAGCAAAAATTCAGCAGTAATTCGCTACTCAAGTCGCCAACAACGCAAGTCGCTAAAGAGCAACTCGCTACAGACCAAGTCGCTACCACAAGTCGCTACCCGTAGTGGAGAGTCCACTACTTTGTCCTTTAACTCGCTAGCTCTAACTCGCTAGCTTTAACACTGTAACTCGCTACCAAGAAAAAATCCGAGAGCTAAGTCGCTAGCTTGAAAAACCAAATAAACTTCACTTTTCAATCCAAAAACAACCCAACCAAGATGATTCAAGCTTACCAAATGAAAACCTAAACACTTTTGATGATTCTAAACATAAAAGTACCAACAAAATTCAAACTTTAACACAAGAAATCAACCAAATGATGCAAAAACCACTAAACTTTTTCAAACTCAAAAACCACCTAAAAACCACTATAAATCCAAAGATGTGCAAGATATGATCTAACCATGGCTCTTGATACCAATTGTAAGATATAACTTTTCACATACACATCAAACCATAACACAAGGTGGCGTATAAGATGGAATTCTAGAGAGAGAAAGTTAGAGGTTTAGGGAACTTAATGAGAGAAAGTGAAAGATATTATTATGAGCTCCAACTCTCTACCTTGGAAGGTAGAGAGTATTTATAGTCTTACATAACTCGCCACACATTGGGCTGTGGATCAGGCATACAGTGGGTAAAGACCCGTCCGTCCTCCACGGTGTTACTTAACTAAAATACTAATTAACTTAAAAGAACTACGACTACGAGCTTTCTAACGATTACATATACTTGAGGTGACCGACTCTTTAATACCGGGAATTTCTAATTCCTAACATATCCAATGAACGACAGAGAAGATCTAGGAAAACTGAAAGCTAAAGGTGATATTGGAATCTTCATTGGATACTCGGAAAACTCGAGGGAATTCAGGGTGTATAACAGAAGAACTAAGAAGATAATGGAGACGATGAATGTGAATTTTGACGAACTTTCACAGATGGCTTCTGAGAGACTCGCTCTAGAACCCGCGCTTAATCCGATGGCTTCTAATCAAAACAGATTAGAACCCGCACCAAACCCGCAGACTTCTGGACACATCAGTTCAGGACTCATACAACAAAGAGCTCCATCAACTTTTGCTGACACACCTCATGAACAAGAATGGGGGAAATTCTTTGAGTTAATGTTCGATGAATACTATGGTGGAACTTCGACAAATGCATCAAACCATCATTCTGCTGCACCCGCTCAAAATCATCCACCACCACCAACAGAAGATGCATCTACAACGGTTGAACAAATGCACCAACTCCATCAACGTCATCTACATCGACTTCTGCAAATCCTATTCTTACAACAGTTTTACCAGCAGTTGATGAGCAAAACCAAAACATATCAGTTCAAGAAGAACCTACACAAAACCAGAACGATGCAACGTTAGATGAAGACTTATTTGAAAACCTGTTTGCTACGGAATCAGCTGAATCATCTTCATGCTTACGAGAACCATCTAACTCACATACGTTTAACCAACGGTATCCTTCTACTCTGAAGTGGAAAAAAGACCATCCAATTGAACAAGTTATTGGTGAACCTTCACGGCCAATTCAGACGAGACGTCAACTTGCCACCGATTGCGACTTGTGCATTTACATTTGCTCAATTAGCAATATTGAACCGAAGAACATTCTGGAGGCAATAGCAGACAATGCATGGATAGAAGCAATGCAGGAGGAACTTCTCCAATACCGTCTACATGACGCTTGGGATTTGGTTCCAAGACCAATTGACATTCGCGTCATTGATCTCAAATGGTTATGGAAAAACAAAAGGGATGAAGAAATGACTGTAATTCGCAACAAAGCTCGTCTTGTGGCCAAAGGATACAGACAGGAAGAAGGGATAGACTTTGAAGAGTCATTCGCGCCGGTAGCTAGACTTGAAGCAGTCTGGATATTCTTAGCCTATGCAGCTCACAAAAACATCACGGTTTATCATATGGACATTAAGACCGCGTACTTGAATGGAACTCTGAAAGAAGAAGTGTACGTGAGTCAGCCAGAAGGCTTCATAGACATGGAACATCCAGACTACGTCTACAAACTCAAAAAGGCAATCTATGGTTTAAAGCAAGCTCCGAGAGCGTGGTATGACGAACTGTCCTCTTTCCTGATTCTAAACAATTTCACCAAAGGAACTGTTGATCCTACCTTGTTTACTCAAAAATGCAAAAACGACATTTTGATTGTTCAGATTTATGTGGACGACATCATTTGTGGGTCCACTAATTCGAATCTTTCAAAACATTTTGAAAATCTCTTAAAAAGCAAAATTGAAATGTCCATGATGGGGGAACTAAAGTTTTTTCTTGGTTTACAAATACATCAATCCCCACATGGAATTTTTATCAATCAAGCCAAATATACAACTGAGATTTTGAAAAATCATGGTATGGATAATTGTGATTCGGTCGGTACACCAATGGTAACTTCACCAAAAATTAGAGCCAATTTATTTGGGAAACCCATCGATCCGAAGAAATATCGGAGCATGATTGGTTCTCTCATGTACCTCACTGCTAGTCGACCAGATATTCATTTTGTTGTTTGCTTATTAGCACGGTTTCAGGCAAAGCCTACCGAACTGAACCTCAAAGAGGTTAAAAGGATCTTTCGGTACCTGAAGACATCCATTCACATGGGACTTTGGTATCCGAAGGAATCCGGATTTGATCTAATAGCTTTTTCAGATGCGGACCACGCAGGTGATCAAGTTACAGCAAAAAGTACATCAGAAGGAGCACAATTTTTGGGTAAAAAGTTAGTCAGCCGGTCTTCAAAGAAACAAGATTGCACTGCACTTTCAACCGCTGAAGCTGAGTATGTGTCTCTATCTGTGTGTTGTGCTCAAGTTCTATGGATGAGAACACAACTCACAGATTGTGGCTTTACTTTCGATAAAATACCTATGTATTGTGACTCGAAAAGTGCCATAGCCATCTCATGCAATCCTGTCCATCACTCAAAGACTAAGCACATTCGTGTCCGCTACCACTTCATCAAAGAGCACGTAGAAGAGGGTACTGTTGAATTATTTTTTGTGAAGACAGATTACCAACTCGCCGATCTATTCACTAAAGCCCTTCCAAAAGAAAGGTTTAATGATTCAGTTCGACGAATTGGAATGCGAAGCCTAACCCCTGAGGAGTTAGAACGTCTTCTCGAATCTTCTTGAAAATGATTTTCCAAAAAGCTTCGTTGTAAATATTTTTGAAAAACAAAATACAAAATTTGAAAAACCAACAAAAGCAAAATATAAAAATATAAAACTTCCAAGAAATACAAAAAAAATAAAAAATCCAAAATCCAAAAATATTTTTCTCACGACATGTCTCTTGTATAATCGATATTCTGTACGTTTCTAGAAATGTCATTTAACAATGATACGGACATGTACAGATGCTTGAACGAGAGTTCTTTAAATGTTTTCTAAAACATGTCGTTTCTCAAAAAGTTCTTCAAAAATGGCTTTCGTATACTTCAGTACGAAACCCGGACTAAAATGATGACTTTTGATTATTTTCAAATCAAAACTCGTGTTTTTAAAGAAAAATCTAGTGTACGCGTCAGTGCACTACATTTAAAACTGGTGAGAAATCATCATCATCTTGAGCACCTTTTTCTCAAGATTGTTCAAAAAGATTTTCAAAATCTTTCAAAATATTTTGTGCTCAAGATAACTCCCTCTAAAACCCTTTAATTGATTATGCTTTAATAAAGGGGGAGTATAAAACCAAAATGTTCCAAATTCATGCTTAAATCAAATCCGTTTGTCTCCCCACAAGTTTCTAAAAATGTTGTTTAATCAGTTGATATCAAAAATATCACGAATATGCTATTTTTGAGGGGGAGGAGACGTGATTAAAATGTGATCAAAAAGTTTAATGATCGTTGATTGATTCTCAAAAGAGCTCGACTCAGTCGTAACCATTGAATTGACGAGGAATCATGTACCATATTGAGAAACTTTCTATGGACTTGACCAGGACGGGTAATAATTTCAAGCTAGTTCACTAGTAATGTAAACATGTCTCGAATCGGTCTTGTTCATTTAAAGTTGATCAATTCAAAAAGTGCGAACTCTACCCTCACTGTGCAGATTTAAGTTAAAACAATATAAGCACATGTGAAGGGGGAGTGTTTCTGAAAATATAAAACTCTCAAGGTGTTAACAAAATGTTTTGATAATCATAAACACTTTGAGAGATTTTCAAGAAAAATGGTTTTATGGCAACAATAGGACAGCCATGGAGTTATAAGGTGACTAAGGATAGGAAATTCGTCCTATGATCCGCCAGAGCCGGAGGGATCTACCCAAGAACATCACAAATAGTTTAGAAATAGAAGTCCTTAGGTATGATTGAAAAAAAGGAGTAATGTGAGAAAGGAGAAAGAAGGGGTTGAAGAATTAAAAAGAAAAGTAATGAAAAAGGTGAAAAGAAATAGCCCTCCATAATTCAACCATTAGGGCAGAAACCGGGTTCAATTCATATGCTACTGGTTGTCACTAAGATGACACTGGTATTGAATACAAAGACGTCATGGACCCAGTGACGCACTGCACTAAACCTTCTAGCCACTCAATTCCTCTAAAAAGGATTTGTTTCATTCTCACTGGGAACCCTACATAATCTATCGACTTTCTCTTAGAGATTGTTGGTATTGAAGAAGGAGACCCTCTCCCTAGTCTCTGCTTAGGAAACCATAATGCACTAATCAATTCTAGAGCCACGAGATTCATCAAAAGATCTCATAGGAACACTTGACATTTAATCGCTTGTTGTTCATCAATAAGGACACAAGTGATACATTCTAGAGTCCTACGCAGATCTTAGCAATATGCCAGAACATTTATGAGAGGTTTCACAATTGTGATCCTCAATGATTGAATGGAAATTCCTGCCAGGGTCAACATCAAACAGCCCTGACAGCAGGTCACTTCGGTAATTCTTTATGGGTTACGCTTAGTGTGTATTAAACGGTCTACAGTCGTTGTAACGCCCCGACCCCACAAGGGTAAAGGAATCACAAGTAATGGTGTCATATCAAAGCAAACATATAAACCAAAAGAAATCTTTAACATAAATATGGAAATAATCCAAGTCAGAAGACTTCAATACATAGGTCCCAGCGGAAAAATAACTCCAAAAGAAATGTCTAAAACATAAGTCTAAATGGTATCATAATATCAAAGCTAAATCTCTAAGGTAAGTCCACTCAGCACTCATCCCAAAGCAATACCCAGCTCCAATGCTTAGATACCTGCCGCGGAAGAAAAGAAAAGTGCGGCTGAGCTTCAAAAGCCCAGTGAACAGATATACAAGCAAAACGAATACGAAACGAGAACAAATACAAAATAAAGTAAAAGAAAGATAGTGCAATCATAGTCTTTTCAAAAGATAATTCAGAATATCAGAATAAGTTTTATAGCTTAACTACCTCAAAGCCCAGAACATATGCCATATCAAAACATATCATAATCACATAAGGCAACATATTTGTAGGGGAGACCTACCAGAGTTATGAAGGATGTGCATGCACGCAGCATCAATCATCAGATAACAAATAGCATATAACAGATAATATATGGCATATAACAGATCTAGGATGCATCCATACGCCCCACAGACAGATATTCATAATATAATTCAAATTGAGCTCATACAGATAACAGATAAGGGACGTGGCAGAACATCACTCTACTGCCCTAGAGTCATGTCAGAAGTGCATTTGCTGACACGGACATGGAACCCCCATGACTAGTTAAAATTGGCTCGGGTGTCAACTATCAGAGATCAAATAAGAATGTCATAACTGACATAGATCATATTTTATCAAATGTTTAATCATGTTTTCAAAATCAAAGTCTTCATATCATATAGTTCAAAATCAAAGGTTTATGATTCAAAAATCAAAGTTCAGATAAACCACAGCTCAAATAGACACATTAGGATTCATAGCAAAGGTTTAGGAAATCCTAATATAAAAACGAAAGAAAACTTCATACGAAACCTTTACTGAAAAGGTCAGAATATCCGTACCTTATTCGAAAGCAAAAGATCAAAAGTCGAAACAGGGAAGCAAAGAATTACTCCTTCTTCACAGAACCTATATACATTAATGTCGTATATATTATTAATGATTCCAAAATCGTCACAATGGTCTTTTAATATTTTAGGGTTTCTAGTCTTAATTGTTTTAATATTAATATCGTAAATTAGGGTTTCATACATCTTTTATTAACGTTTAGGGTTTTCATTCTTTAATGTCTCATTAATGTATATTAACTTACATGTTACGTCTTTTAATGACTAATTACTTAACCTAACTCGTCACATAATACTCTTTCCTTTTTATTTTTCAACGTACATGTTTATGATTTTATGTGACACACAATTTACTTATTGCTCGTATTAACTACGCATTTACTCTATTAGGGTTTATCATATCTTAATAATTTAACATATCAAAACTAGGGTTTATGTTTAACATAACCTTTACTTAATTAATGTGCCTTCAAAACTCATATATAACTCGATTCAAATTAGGGTTTCGGTTATTAGGGTTTACACTAGTATTAGCTCATCTAAATACTTTACTTACTCAAGTTATTAAGTTATACTCATTATTCGAAAACTACACATGGTTCGGTCCTATTTAATATGGTTCGGCCATTATTAAAACGTCACAAACATAACTCGATTCAATATCACATATTACGTTACATGTCTCTTATTATTTAGAAGTTAAATGAGTTAGGGTTTGTCTTGGTTTCGGTTCACCATCTCTCGGCCACAAAAAGAAACAAGGAAAACGCTACGAAACAAATATAACTTAACATATTCACGCAAGGTACGTTAAAGGAAGACAAATAAACAATATACCTTAACTTGGTTGAGCAAAATCGACACCAAAGGTGTGTTGGGAGTCTCGGCCGAATAGGGAGAAAAAGAAAAAGAGAGAGCAAAATAACTAGGGTTCCAATTTAATGAATATGTGATGTATATATAGTTGTAGTATTTGATTTAAACTAGGAAAGTAATTGGGTTGGGTTTGGGTTTTGGTCCAACCGGTCACACCACCCACGCCACACCTTGGGCTTCGGCCCTTGGCTCACGAACACAAACCAAACGCGACCCAAATCATTTACGAAACTTTAACTCTTCGTCGTACCAAATTAATTACGTAATATACTTTAGTTAGGTTTTTAAATATTCGCAAGTTAATCTTTTAATTTCTTTAAATGTTATAAATAGATTTTACGTATTTTATAATTTTTAGTTCTAAGGGTATTTTAGTCTTTATTCGGATTTTAATTTTTTCAGGTTTTACAATTCTTCCCCTCTAAAGAAAAATTTTCGTCCTCGAAAATTGAATGGAACGAAATGAAAAAGGAAACGAAAACGAAAACGAAACGAAATGAGAACATACCAAACTATTCAAAGAAATGAGGATAACTTGCACGCATCGACTCCTCGGTTTCCCAAGTAGCCTCACGTTCAGGATGATTCTTCCAAAGAATCTTAACGAATGGAATAACTTTATTCCTCATAACTCTTTCTTGTCTTTCCAGAATAGCTTCTGGTTCTTCAGATAAAGACATATCGGATTGAATTTGATCAAACGGATAAGAAGCAACGTGTAACGGATGATAGTTATATCCCCTTAAGAGTGATACATGAAAAACGTCATGAACATGCGATAACTGAGGCGGAAGTGCTAAACGATACGAAACTTCTCCTATACGTTCCAAAATCTCAAACGGTCCAATAAATCGAGGACTAAGCTTGCCCTTGATTCCAAAACGTTTCACACCTCTAAACGGCGAAACTTTCAAAAACACACGATCTCCAACCCGAAATTCTAAATCACGACGATGCTTATCAGCATAACTTTTCTGACGAGACCTAGCTTCCTTCAATTTCTCTCTAGCCACAGCTACTTTCTCATTAGTGATCTCGATCATTTCCGGTCCCTCAATCAAACGCTCACCTACTTCATCCCAACAAATAGGTGCCCTACATTTCCTTCCATAAAGAAGTTCAAACGGTGCCGCCTTAATGCTAGCATGCCAACTGTTGTTATAAGCAAACTCTACCAAACACAAATATTCGTCCCAACTGCCAGTCCATTCTAAAGCACAAGCCCTTAGCATATCTTCTAAGGTCTGTATAGTCCTCTCTGACTGACCATCTGTTTGAGGATGAAATGCCGTACTAAAATTAAGTCGAGTACCCCAAGCTTTCTGCAAACCCTTCCAGAAACGAGAAGTAAAACGCGGATCTCTATCGGACACAATAGATGTCGGAGTACCATGAAGTCTAACTATCTCTTGCTGAAAAATCTCTGCCAATTCACCAATACCATAATCCTTCCTGATTGGCAAGAAATGAGCAGATTTGGTTAGTCGATCAACAACCACCCAAATCGCATCATGCTTCTTCCTAGTAAGAGGTAGTCCAGTCACAAAATCCATAGATATCTTATCCCACTTCCATGTTGGAATCTCCAATGGCTGTAACAAACCACTAGCCCTCTGATGTTCAATCTTAACTTGCTGACAAATCATACACTTCGACACAAACGTCGCCACATCTTGCTTCATGCCGTTCCACCAAAAGTACTGCTTCAAATCCCTATACATCTTGGTAGAACCAGGATGAATAGTGAAAGGAGAACTATGAGCTTCTGTCATAACTTTCTCATGAAGTACCTGATCATTGGGAACACAAAGCCTATCTCCATACCATACAATACCGTCATTATCAACCTTAAACTCTGTTTGCTTACCTTCTTCAACATTTTGCGCTACGGCCCACAGCTCGCCGTCATCTTTCTGAGCTTCCTTAATTTGCAGTATAAGGTTCGACTCCACCTTCATACTAGCCCAGTATCCATCAAAACCTCGTACACTCAACTCAACATCCAAACTCTCTAAATCACGCAAAATCCTAGGCTCAATCTTGATACTCGCAAGAATGCCTGATTTCCGGCTAAGTGCGTCAGCAACTACGTTAGCCTTACCAGGATGGTACTGAATGTTGGTGTCATAATCCTTAAGAAGTTCTAACCATCTTCTTTGTCTCATGTTAAGTTCCTTCTGAGTGAAAATATACTTGAGACTCTTATGATCAGTGAATATATCACACGTCTCTCCATACAAGTAATGTCTCCAAATCTTCAACGCAAACACCACCGCAGCTAACTCAAGATCATGAGTTGGGTAATTCTCCTCATAAGGTTTTAGCTGCCTCGAAGCATAAGCTATTACCTTTCCATGTTGCATCAAAACACAGCCTAATCCCTTCTTAGATGCATCGCTGTAGATTTGAAATCCTCCTGAATCAGTTGGAAGAGTCAAAATAGGAGCCGACACCAATCTCCGCTTCAATTCTTCAAAACTCTTCTCTCGTTCATCCGTCCATACAAACTTTTCACCTTTTCTCATCAGTTGGGTTAGGGGTAGAGCTAAGCGAGAGAAACCTTCAACAAAACGTCTATAGTAACCAGCAAGTCCAAGAAAACTCCTGACCTCAGTTACTGTCGTAGGTCTTGGCCATTTAGTGATAGCCTCAACTTTAGACGGATCCATGGTTATACCATCAGCTGATACGATATGACCAAGGAAAGCAACTTGTCTCAACCAAAATTCGCACTTCGAAAATTTGGCGTACAACTTCTTCTTCCTCAAAATCTCCAGAACTATACGAAGATGTTCTTCATGCTCTTCTTCAGACTTAGAGTAAACCAAAATATCATCGATGAAAACAATAACGAACTTGTCGAGAAACTCATGGAAAACACGATTCATCAAGTCCATAAACACAGCAGGCGCATTGGTCAAACCAAAAGGCATAACGAGAAATTTGTAATGACCATATCTGGTACGAAACGCGGTCTTAGGAACATCTTGCTCCTTCACACGTAACTGATGGTAGCCAGACCTCAGGTCAATCTTAGAAAAGAACTTAGCTCCTTGTAGTTGATCAAACAAATCGTCTATACGCGGCAAAGGATAACGGTTACGAATAGTAATACGATTGAGTTCACGGTAGTCGATACATAGACGCATACTTCCATCCTTCTTCTTCACAAACAAAACAGGTGCACCCCATGGAGAAACACTAGGGCGAATAAATCCACTTTCTATCATCTCTTGCAGTTGTTCCTTCAACTCCTTCAGTTCTACAGGTGCCATACGATACGGAGCCTTCGAAATCGGTTCAGCACCAGGAATTAACTCAATGCTAAACTCAACTTCTCGAGCTGGGGGAAGTCCAGGGAGTTCATCCGGAAAAACGTCAGCAAATTCGCAAACAACCGAAAGACTATCAATGTTAGGACTCTCCAAAGATGTGTCCTTAACAGATGCTAGAAAACCTTGGCACCCATGAGCAATCATGATCCGTGCCTTCATAGCGGAAATGAGCTTAACAGATTTAAGGGGTTGAGAACCATGATAAACGAATTCGGGATGTTTTACGTCTCCAAAGATCACTGTTCTAGCATGGCAGTCGATTGAAGCTCTATGGTAAGCCAACCAATCCATGCCTAGAATGATATCAAAGTCGACCATATTGAGAGGATACAGATTTGCAAAGCGAATACGATCATCAAAACGAAGAGGACACTCGACATATTTACGATCAATGATCACATGATTTTTCATAGGCGTAGAAATCGATAAGTGATTTGTTAACGGTTTGGGCTTCATATTAAGTTTCTTAGCAGATGTGACAGATATAATAGAGTGTGTGGCGCCAGTATCAAATAAAACGAAGACAGCAAAATCATCAATGAAAAGAGTGCCCGTAATGGTACCTGAAGTTCGCTCCGCCTGATTACGAGTAGTAGCATAGACACGTCCAGTAGTAGTTGGCGGCTTGATGTAGTTTCCAGGAACTGCCGGATTCTTCTTAGGGCAATCCTTAATCTTGTGAGTAGTGGAACCACAACCAAAACATCCACCAGTGGCCTTGAAACACTGCCCTGGATGAGCCTTTCCACAAGTAGTACAAATAGGTGGGGGTGGCAAAACTTCAGCTGTCCTCTGTTGACTAGAAGATCCTGACGCACGACCCTGATTCGTTCCTCTAGCTGGCTGATCCCTGTTATAACGCTGGTTATTGTTACCTTGGTTCTGACGATCACTTCCATTCCTACCAGCATTTCTATTATCTTGACCCCTCGTCTCAGAACGTCCAGTGTCAACATTTCTTCCCGACTGACCCCGCTGATCATAACTCCTATCCACATTGACCTCTCGAATCATAACTCCTACCAGAGTTTCCCTTATAGTCATTACCTTGAGTCCTACCTTGAATCCGATCACCATCGCGATTACGCTTGTTAGAACCCGAAACCTCGTGAAATATCTCAATGTTACGAGCTGCAGTCATTACAGGCCGACACATTCTCATACTCAATATTAAGCAATCGGTCCAACACCCACTTCTTCAGTCCCCACTTGAAATGCTTAGCTTGACGCCTACCATCTCCAGCAATCACTCCAACAAAACTCACCAACCTCATAAACCTACTCATGTACTCATTAGAGTTCTCATGATCAAACTGGTAGATCGCCTGATAATCCCTCTCATACCTTTGCTGCTCAGCATCAGGGAAGTAACGGTTATAGAAGATAGTCCGAAACTCAGTCCAAGTACAAGTCACAGCAAAAGCGTCACCTCCTCTTGCTTGTTTCAATGCTTTCCACCAACTCAAAGCATCACCTTCCAATTTGAATGAAGCCAAACGAGTCTTAAACTCGTCTCCACAACCCAGTACTTCAAACAGTTTCTCAATATGAGTGATCCAGTCCTCGGCCTCAGTAGGAGTAGCAGCAGTGCTAAACGAAAGAGGCTTAAGCTTACCGAAACGCTCGAGCCAAGTATGAATACCGACGGGTTGATTTCCTCCACCACTACCCGAAGCACCATTCTGATTACGAATGTTGTTGATCACCTGCTCCATCATCTCAGGTGTATT
>BPTQ01000002.1:201906351-201961415 GCA_019973895.1 Chrysanthemum seticuspe
ACCTTAACCGGTGTTAACAGACGAAAAATGTGACGGTACTCTAATAGGACGAAGGGTTTTTAACTGTAGGAGGTCATCATCTGAAAGATAGGTTTGATCGAGGTCGTATTAGTGACAGACACATTGTGGGGTTGGGCTATTCCCATCTTCATAGTGTCATACTACAGTATAGTCTTGTATGTATTACTTGTATTTAGTTTGTCGCCTTCAGAATTAATTTATTTAGTTTTAATAAGTTCAGTTGTTCTGAATAGTTATGTATTTATGTTTTCCTTTTTGAGGCTTTAACTTTTATATCATTGTTTTAGTTTACTTCAGATTCTACTGATCCGTACCAGAGATATAGTCGAGTAGAGAGTTTGGGTTTGTTAGGGGTCGAGGATCGACTGGGCTTTTTAAGCTCAGCCGCATTTCTTTTCCTGCGGCAGGTACATAAGCTAGGAGCTGGGGATTGTTTGGGTTTGAGAGATGAGCTGATATAGAGACCATGCCTAGTCATCTTAGACTTCATTTGATTTTGTTACTATATTTTCAATTTCGGAGTTTTTCCTTTTGTATTTATGTATTGATAAGTCTTGTTGACTTGAATAATTTTGATTTATTTAATTAAGACTTCCGCTGTTTGATTTATGTTCATTATGTATGTTCTGATATGACATCATACTGTGATACTTCTACCCTTATCGGGTTGGGGTGTTACACAGACAGTGATTATGCTGGAGCTAGTTTGGATAGAAAGTCTACTACTGGAGGATGTCAATTTTTGGGAAGCAGGATAATCTCATGGCAGTGTAAAAAGCAGACAATTGTGGCCAATTCCACCACTGAAGCTGAGTATGTGCCTGCTGCTAGTTGCTGCGGTCAAGTGCTTTGGATTCAGAATCAATTGTTGGACTTTGGGTACAATTTTATGCATACTAAGATTTACATTGACAATAACATTACAAGATGCATTATTAAAAATCCTGTTTTGCATTCTAGAACTAAACATATTGAGATAAGGCATCATTTTATTAGAGATTGTAATGAGAAAAGGTTAATACAAATGGTTAAAATCCATACTGACTTCAATGTTGCTGATCTTCTCACTAAAGCTTTTGATGTGGTGAGGTTTCAGTATCTTGTAGTTAGTATTGAAATGATAAATCTCTAAATCTCAAATTTGTTTTGTAAAAGTTTGTAAAATTTATGTACTGTTATTGGTTGATCTTAGTATTGCTAGTTTAGTTCTATCCACTGCATGTTCTTTTTGTTTCCACTAACTATTTTGCAGATCAAAGAAGTAAATCACAACCAGTAAGATGTAACGGACTTAAAAGGACACATGGTCTTATTATTGAAAGATAGAACTGCATTCTAGGATGCAGAAGTTACAACCATGATATTCAAACTACTAGCAGAATACAACAAAAGATGACTACTAAACACAACCATTAAAAGACTAGAGCTTCATGACAACCACCTAAACTAGCTATGGCTTCTTTGCTATGGCCCATGCTGGCATACTCTTCTGCACTCCTTGTCCACCAATCACATCCCAAACTTTGGGACAAGCAAGTCCCCTCACTCTCTCTCTTATGGGAGGAGATGAGGAAGATGGACCAGCTGGTGGTGGAGGAGCTGTCAGGAGTGCTTGGAAAGGTGGAGCTGGAAGTGGTTCTGGTGGAGGTATCTCAGTAAGGGGAGGCACAACCAATGCTCTGGAAGAGGCTTCATCATCTGTGTCTTCATATGGAGACACATAGCTTGGCATGGAGCTTAAGTCTGAACTGGATCTCTTCATGATAGCTTGTTGTGGCACTGGCTTGATGGAAGAAGGTCCAACTAAAGCAGGGTTTATCCTTCTTAAGGAAAGGGATGTTTTCCTTGGTGGAATGTAGTTTTCCCAAGTGTTGTTGGATGATGAACTTTTGGATGAATCTGAAGAGATCTCAATGGGCTGGTTTGGGTTGCTCATTTTGATGATTTGGTGGTTTTTAGATAGATGGTTTCAGAGTGTGTTTTTGGTAAGATGGTTTTCAGGAATGTGAGATATATGTGTGGTATGTGGGTGATTTACTCTTAAATAGAGTTAAAGTGAAATCAGTAAGTTAATGAGAGGAAGGTGTGAGTTGTTGAGGAGTTAATGAAATCTTTGACTTTGGTGGACGTTTAAAATGACTTGGAGTTGACCATTTGACTGGGTGTTTAGCACTTTGTTTAAACACTGCCAGTTTATTTCATATAACCACTTCTTGTTATTCTAACCACTGTTAACCTTAACAATGTTTCAAGTGTCTGGTTTGTGTTTGTGATGTGCAGGTATGAAGGAGATACTGTAAATTATGGAGCTTTTTGAGCTGTAGGAGTAGCTGATAAAAAAAATGTGAATCCTTCATATTAATGCATGATATCACTATTTTTGACTTAGATTTTGTTGTAGAGGTCTTAGTCAAAAGCTTGTAGTGTTGGTGAAGTATCCACTGCTAGTTGTGGCCAATCCACTGCTAGTGCAATTTTGATTCATGTGGAAACTAGAGGGGCTGTTTTGAAACTTTCTGGAGAAACGTATTTAATCCCCAATTCACTGCTGGATCATTTAATTGATCTTTGAACACTTCCAATTGGCGCTAATCACAAATCCCACATCTTTTTCACAATGCCGACTGAATACTCCACTACCCACAACCTTGTTGCATATCTCAACAAGAACAATCAGTCAGAAGGATTTCATGAGATGATTGATTTTATCAAGCACACTCCTATTCATTATGCTTTAACAGTAGAACCCATCATTCTAAAAACATATGTTCATCAATTTTAGTGGAATGCTGAAATACAGGAGAGAGATGGAGCAGAGGTTTTTAGAACTATGGTTGATGAGAATGAGATTTTAGTTACTGAGGAGGTAATTAGAGATGTGTTGAAACTGGAGGATGCTGAAGGGGTTATCAATTTGTCTAATGAGGAGATTTTTGATGGACTGGAGCGAATGGGTTATGAGAAACGAGGAGATAGGATTAAATTTCATAAAGGTATGTTTTCCCCTCAGTGAAAGTTTTTGATACACACTTTGCTTATGTGTGTAAGCAATAAGACCACAGGTTTTGATGAATTTCCCTCCAAAATAGAAACTGCTATAATCTATTTATCACAAGGGAGTATTTTTAATTGGTCTATGATGATCTTTGATGGTTTTATGAAGAACCTAAGAGAAAAGGAAAAGTATTTCTTATATCCTAGGTTTGTACAATTGATTGTGGATAGTCAGATCACTGAACCCATTCCTCATCAAAGGAAGTATAAGGTACTTCATATGTTACCTAAGGTTTTTGCACACATGAGGAAACAAAACCCAAATTTCTCAGGAACTCTTACATCCTTATTCTCTCATATGCTTAACTTGCCTGATATTCCTGAGAATGAAGAGGTACCTGATTCACAACCTACCCAAACCACTGATGATGCAACCCCTGCTACCACATCTGGACCCACTGCTATCACACCTGAACCCACTGCTGATCCCTTAACTTCAACTTCTGAACCACATAGGATCTTGTTTACTAGGAGGAGGAGGAAGGGCACCGAGCTACCTCAGCCTGGTGTTAGTGGTGTAGTAAATGAGGCTGTCACAAGAGGTGAAGGTGACATGAGTGGAAGGGCTTTCACTACTGATTCAGGCCTAGGTGCTGAACATGACATTGAAAACATAAGTAAGACCCAACCACTGGCAACTCCTAATGTGGAGAGTTCTCTTGAACTTCACACAGGTGGAGGAATCCCTAGCCAAATGGCTAAATCAGGGTGCATGGATGATCAGGCTAGGTCTAATGCCATGTTTTCTACACCCCATGATTCACCTCTCGAAGTAGGTTACACAGCTCGAAGTGATGAGGCTAGTTTGGGACACAATATTGAATTGACGGGTACAGATAATGTACAAAATGACTTTTCCAAGGATCCACCTCTCGGACCAGGTTACACAGGTCGAAGTGGTGAGGATATTATTGAGCAATTGAATGAATTGACGGCTAAATGTACCAAAATGGAGAATACAATCACTGGTATTAAGGAACTTGCAGTGTGATAGGTCACTAGTTTTACAACACAAGCTTAATAGAAAGAGATAAAGGCGATTGAACAATAAACCAAACACACACACACACGATATAGTAAGACAGTTATGCGTAGGGCATGAGTGAAAGGAATAACTTGAACAACCAACCCTCAAGTGAGGGTTATTACATAGTATTTATAGGCAAGGAGCTAGGGCAACACTCCCACTCCTTCCCTTTTCCTTATTGGACATGGGCCTAAGCTTATGGGCCTTCTACATAAGCTAGACCTTAAACAAACATAAAGGCCATAATAAACTACCTATTACATATGAGTAACTAACACTTGATTTAAAGTTTAGGAGTGATTCCAACAATCTCCCCCTCAAGTGTTGGCGATGAAAAACGGTGAAGGCGTTGATGTAATAGTAGCTTTGACGTCTTCTGACATTCTTCTTTCTTGTGAGAAGGAATGCCTTGATTCGAACAATCTCCCCAGTGTAGAGAGATAGTTTCCTTTGAACAATTATGCTTTGACGTCATCTTTAACTTTGTTCTTTGATCATTGTTCTTTGTGATGAAAGTGATAGTATGTTGTTGTCTGCATCAAGTCTGCCTCAGGTCTGCTTCGCTGCTACAGTGTCTCCACGTCATTCTTCAACATGCTCACACGCTCTTTGACGTTGGAATTCAGTACTGATGAAGTTCTTTAAGTCTTTAACTTTGTAAATTCTTTGATTTGACGAAGAATCATTCTGACTGTTGTGTTGCTTTTGGATAGAACTTCCATTAGTGATGATGTTGGCGTGAGCATGAGAAGAATCTGCACGATCATCCCGCTCCGGAGCTTCCATAAGAAGAAAACATTTAAAACGGTTAGTAATAAGCGTATTCCGGCACTTACAAGTTTGAACTTCGAGAGTGTTAACAGCATAGTGTGAAAACACAACTCTAATTCTTACAAAGGCCGTTCCTGAACTTGAGTCCCACAAGTGAGATAACGCGATGTACCGAAGTACATCTATAGTTTAGATGAGTCGCTGAGGTACACCGAAGCATCACCTCACGACTGTAGACAGTTTGAGACACACTAAGCGTAATCCACGGGGAGTTACCGAAGTGACCTGCTGTCAGGGCTGTTTGATGTTGACCCTGGCAGGAGTTTCCATTCAATCACTGAGGATCACAGTTGTGAACCTCTCATAAATGTTCTTGACAGATTGCTAAGATCTGTGAAGGACTCGATAACGTACCACTGATGTTCTTATTGTTGAACATCAAGTGATGAAATGTCAAGTGTACCTAAGAGATCTTTTGATGAATCTCGTGGCTCTAGACTCAATAGTGCGTTTTGGTTTTCCTGAGCAGAGACTAGGGACAGGGTCTCCTTTTTCAATACCAGCGATCTCTAAGAGAAAGCCAATAGTTTACGTAGGGTTCCCTATGAGAATGAAACAAGCTTCTTTTGAGAGAAACTTGAGTGGCTAAGAAGGTATAGTGCATGCGTCACTGGGTCCATGACGACTTTTAATCTTCAATACTAGCGTCACTAAGTGACAACCAGTAGCATATGAATTGAACCCGGTGTCTGCCCTAAGTTGAATAATTTGGAGGGCTAATTCTTTTCACCCTTTTCTTTGCATTTCTTTTTAATTCTTCAACTCCTTCTTTCTCCGATTCTCATTTTCTCCTTTTTATAATCGTACCTGAGGACTTCTAAGTACTAACTATTTGTGATGTCCTTGGGTAGATCCCTCCGGCTCTGGCGGATCATAGGACGGTTATTCCTAACCTTAGTCACCTTATCACTCCATGACTAACCTATGTTGCCATAAAACCAATTTTTAAGAAAATCTCTCAAAGGGTTTGTAAATGAAAAACATGTTTGAACCACTGTGAGAGTTTTATCTTTTAGCAGAAATACTCCCTCTCCACATGTGCTTTAGAGTTTTGACGGAAATTTGCACTGTGTGGGAGGAGCGCGCACTTTTGAATTGATCAACTCAAGATAGACACTCCCCCGCGAGACACAGTTACGTTGCATAGTTAAAGAGTTACATTGTCAGCTTTTAGGTGACAACTAGCTCTAATAACTACCTTGAAGGTGTAGACAAACCTCGAAAAGTTGTCAAACCCGTCAGAGTTCATGTCTACCAAGAGTATTTCGAATGGTACTTTGTACTTGGACAAGTCCTTTGCGAGACACGTTTACATTACTAGCGAACTAGCTTGAAATTATTACCCGTCCAGGACAAGTCTTTTCGAGTTACTAACAGTTTAGTACCGTCAATTCGTTGGTTAAGTCTATTACACAAAGATTCATTTGCATTAACACAACATATTTCTTATCACATAATTTTCTCCCCCTCAAAAAATGGCATATAAATTGTTATTTTTGAAAAGTTTAGAATAAATATGACCATTTCGAGTGTTGTGGGAAGAGGACCACTATGAACAATTTGTGAACAAAGTTTTAATTCAAATACTCCCCCTCAACAAGTGATATAAACGGTTGATGTTTTGAAAATCGTACGGGGAATACTTGTCCTTTTGAGCAAAACCTTGAAAAATGAAAGGTTTGATAGGTTTTACTCAAAAGTAAGAAGCTTTCGCTCCTTTTATAAGGATTGTGGCACTGAAGCGTACCACATGGTCCTTTCTTAACAATTACGAGTTGTATACTGTTATGTGTGCACAAGCCATCGACATAAATAATCACACATCCAAATTTATAATGAAAGAAGCAGTTCAAGGGGTACCAGGAAGTCCAGTGATGTTGCCAGGAGTGCGAACAGGGCGTTGATAGCCGGTGATGTTAATCCTGGGTCGACCACCAACAAAGCTTTCCAATGTTCTGAACTGATCCCTTCTATACAACCTTTCATCAATCATTTTGATGATCCTCCTCACATCCCTTCGATCATGAGAATTCCATCGCTTAGGAGACC
This sequence comes from Chrysanthemum seticuspe, assembly GCA_019973895.1. Lineage (NCBI taxonomy): Eukaryota > Viridiplantae > Streptophyta > Magnoliopsida > Asterales > Asteraceae > Chrysanthemum > Chrysanthemum seticuspe. Next base: position 201,913,334 of record BPTQ01000002.1, read on the forward strand.
CAATCTTTTGACGTATATCCTTCAACCTATAAGCCAATCCGTCCCTAACCATCTTCAAAGTGTGATCCCCAAACTTGTGAAGATCACTACACGCCATTAAGCAATTTCGTTGAAGTTCACTGCGGTAAACGACGCCGAATGGTTTGCTGATGAGTGTATATTGTGAGAGCTGGTTGATGTCGGGAAGATCAAGCTGAGGTGGAGTGAAGTTAACACGGGTCTGATATGATTCAACAGCCAGCTGGAGATCTTCTACACGTTCTTTGATGACTATGCGCCTGATGAATATGAGCACTGACTTGATGAATTCACGTTGTACTTCAGTGGAGAATTGTCTCATACGACCCTGTACTTTGGCAAGGTACATGTCTTCGATGTCGTTGATAGACAAATTCTCAAAGTCAGCTTCAGAGAATGCATAATCCCGTTCATCTTGCCTTTTGACCACAATCTTCTTGAGAAAAGTGTAGTCCCATTTGGTCAAAAGATCAACGTTTTTGATAGCAACGATATCCTTAGTACTGAACACTGCATGTTGAGACTTCTGAACCTGGCAGCTTCTGTAGTAGATTCTTCGGCGTTCCGGCCAATGATGAATCCCGTACATTGCATCTCGGTCGTATGCTTCCACTTTGTTGAAGAACAAGTGAGTAGCTCTTTCCTCGATAGCTATGCAGTTTGAGTATATGGCTGCTGGGAATGGAAGTGTCAAAGATGTAGCGTATTTCCTTGATCCATCGCCACCGTGTAGAAGAAATTCCAAGTCTTTGTTGAAGAAATATCTGAATGGAATCCTAGGTTCATTTGGTTGGCCAATTGTTGGTAGAGGTCTTGACCAGTCGGTGTAGTATGGAGGGTTGTCCCGTTTGGTGAAGTCGATGTTTGCTTCTGGGTTGAGCCAATCCATGTTGTTAGACATAGCTCTAGCAATGTTTTCAAGGTGATATTCGACCTCGATGGCACTTTCTGAGCTATCTTTCCACAGTTGAAAAGCTTCATTCTTGATTCGTCTCAACTCGGATGTCGTCATCTTCTTCACATGGAACTTTTCTTGCAGAATCTTAGCATGCTCCAATGTATTACCGTCTACCAGATCTTGACCTTCAGCAGGGTAGGGAGTTGAGTTAACAAGTGTAGAGAACCATTCAAATTCCTCTGTTTTATCATCATCTAGCCATGATACGACGTCAACCATGGGCGCCTTCTTCTTCTGTTTCTTAGACCTAGATGAGGATTCTGGTATCTGAACTTGTTTGGGAGAGGTGGGTTGTTGTAGGGGCTCACAGACTTCCTCATCGTCACCACCCGTATACTCAAAGTGATCACCGGTTTTCTGAGTCTCGGGTGGTAATTCAGAAGAATCCTGAGGTTTATCAGTAGAAGAACGAGGAGGTGACCTTTGTTGTGCAGGAGTCCGTTGTGGTGGAGGTTGCATCGAATACTGATAGAGGATGAATCATCATACTTCTTTGTGCGTTTGGGCTCTTTATCCTTATCCTGATCTTTGTCTTCATCATCTCTTGAACGTTTGGGCCTAACAGCTTCTTCTCAGAATTAGGACCTGAGTTGGTATTCCAGTAGAGCTTCAAACAGTTTAGCTTCGTGTGAGGCAAACGTTGCGGAGCGTTTCGACATTTGCGCTACTAGCCGGTTAACCAATTCATCATCTAATAAGATTGTAGATTCAACTGGATTGATGCTTAAATTCATCGGAGTTGATTTCATGGCTTGTTTGGCTAGATGCAAGAGATTTGGATACAATTGTCTGTTATACATCTCTTTTGTCAGTTTCGGAACGACCTCCATAAGGAACTGGTGAGAGTATCCTTTGATCATTTCGTCCATTTTCCCTTGAAGATCATCTTTCATGAGCTTCTAGACATACTCCCTTTCATCTTGCATCTTGTCGAGATCATCATGAATATACTGTATCTGATCAGCATAGAAATTCATCTTCCTGTAGAGTATGTCTTTTTTTCTGACTTGTTTGACAGCATTCCCAATTCTTTTATGAGCATGAGAAATCCAAGATCGAGTTGGCTTCTTCACTGATTTGGATGTTGATTTGGTTGATCTTTTAGATGGTGGTGGTGAAGAGTGAGATGATGAATCTGATGAGGAGGAGACATGAGGAGACTTGGGGTCCTTAGGGGGTTCAGAAGTTTCCTCCTTAGACATGGCCTTGTCATCAGTCTTTGTTTCATCAGCAGGTATTTCCTCAGTCTTTTCTTTTGCTGGTTCCTCAATCTCATAATCAATAGAATCCTCCAAAAGTTGTTGTTGTTGCAGAAGAGTGGTGGCACCAGCTCCCTTATCGGGTCGATTAACCGCATCAGGAGATGGTTTGGAGTGGGCAGCACCACTTGAACCTCCAAGGCCACCCATTTGATCCTTTGCAAATTCCTTCGCAACATGTTGGAGTCTAATGATTTTGAACTTCTTCCTGTATGAAGTATCCAGTTGCTCTTCTTCATCATCTGAGCTTTCTTAATAAGGCACAAGTACAAGAATCTTCCCTTTGCCATGTTCAGCTGGAGGACTGGGAGGTTTAGATACCGTTGTGGTTTCATCTTCAGCAGTTTCAGAGTGAAAAGTCTCTTCATTTGATGCAGTACCTTCCGAGTCCTCGTCAATTAGCTTTCTCTGCGGTTCAGGTGTAGGAATAGGAACAGCTTCCTGAGAGGGAACTTTCTTCTTTGGAGCAGGTTTCCTCTTTGGGACATTCCTTTGACTCTCTGTGTTTACTGCACTTCTAGCACTTCTTCTTCTGGTTCTCCGAGTAGGTGTTCCAGAAGGTTTTCATCGAGATGACCAACTTTGCCTTCTCTTACTGCTACCCGATACCTTTTGTACGTTTCAAGCTTCTTGATTTTTTCAGTCAGTAGGTGATCAGGTAACACAGCACCCTGTTTCTTTGTAGACGATTCCTTGATTCTGACTGATAGGGTAGGCTCAGTCAACATATAGTGATTGTCTGGGTCATTGAGCCTTTGTGGAATATCGGGATGAAGTCCAAGTGCTCTCTAGATCAACAATTTTGTGTATCTGACATAGGGAATCTTTGAGCCAAGTTTCTTGTGAAATGACATCATGTCTTCCCATAACAGTGCTTTAATTTCGATGTCCTTTTTGTTGATTAATGACCAGAAGATTTGTAGTTCCATGAGCTTGGGATGCTCATAGCCACTATCACGACCAGAGACTGATTTGGTGATGATGATGTAGAGGGTTCTCCACGGTTGAGGAATGTTCTTAAGCTCCACATGAGAATGCTTAGAGATAACTCCTGAAGCTTCATCATAGCCAATATCAATAAGGAATTGAAGAGCTGTCTCCTCAGTAGGTGTGGCAAAGAAGTCGGTTGGCTCGATTTCAGGAATGAGAAGAACATCCCGTAAGTCAGCATGAGTGATGGTGACTTGTTTGTGATTGAGAGTTATAGTCACTGCACTTTGACCCTTGATCCTTTGCATTGAATTCCAGAATTGTTGCATGTAGATCTCCGGTACAGTAGCAGAGTGTGAGAGCATGTTCTGGTAGGGATGATTCTTTAGAATATCCACAGCAATGAGACAAGAAGATTCTGAGCATGTGAGGGTTTCAAAGTCAACCCTAAGGTTGTTCTTTCCAATCTTTCTAGGATAGCCATTAGGGAAGATGTCAGCAATTGTGAGAACTTCTGGTGCATCCACATTCATTTGAGCAGCCATGTCGTGATCTGAAATAACATTAGCCAACAGAACCAACATATCGAAAGACATAATGTTAGTCAACAGAAGGTTTTTATTGTATAATTATTGAATATACAGTGTCAAAGATTGTTACGAGTCCACAGTCACTTGTTTGTTCAATAGTCCAGTGTCGTCGTGATAAGTTTCGTGAGTTAGTTAACTTTAAGTTTTAAAGTTGATGTTATCACATATTTAACACAACATATTAAATGATTAAGTTTATTAGTGACATTATTGGTTTTGTGACGACATGATTTGTTTATTACCATGTTTGTACACGTAACATATCATAATGAAGGTCTATCAAGGCTTAGGCGTAGATTTGGCAAAGTTACGCGTAAACAGAAGTGATATACGCATAGACGAAAGCTTATGCGTAGGATCCTAACTTACGCGTAAGAAATGTTATGCGTAGGAAAAGGGGACCTTATGCGTAGAGCTTACGCGTAGGCGTATAAAGACCTTACGCGTAAGGCTTACTCGTAAGAGTAGACCTTATGCATAGAGGTCACTGTTTACGCATATCATTCACAGGATACGCGTAGTCCCATTGTAGAACCTTACGCGTAATAGTTACGCGTATGATTTCTCTTACGCATAACTGTCTACGCGTAAGGTGATCCTTATGCGTAGAGTAACAATCGACCTTGATTCTGAATTTTATGCGTAGCAAGCCTGAAATAAGATCATCATATTATCAATCTTAACACATATATTCATTTTACAACAAATCATGGCATGAAAACATGTTAAACAGTTTATGCGTAGAAGGTCATACGCGTAAGTCAAAACCCTAGAGTTTAAGAATTACGCATATGATTTCCAGCCATAGGAATTGCACCAAAGTTTTTCTGATAAATCTAAGATGTTATGTGAGTGTTATGACCAAGTTTTAACACTAAATTCACATTGAATCAAAAGTACCCATAATGTGAAGAACATTAAACCCTAAAGTTCAATTCTTAATCAGTTAATGTTTCTGGGTAATTTCTGGGTTAACATATTACCAATTCATGTTGAAAACAACCTCAAACAACAATCTTTAAGACCAAAGACATTCACATTTGAAAGTGCCCAAAACCACGCATAAACCCTAGTTCTTCAAATTCAAACCATACGTGATTCTGGGTGCGTTTTGAGTTGAAAAATGGTATCAGTGATGTTTAAGAAACATTTAGACACAATTATCTTATCACCAAAACTCACAAACATGATCATGTGTTCTTATGCATATGCGAAGAGCACAAAATCAACCATAAACGTAAATTTAACCGTTGGATTTGTTTGAAAATCAAAACCAATGTTTAAAATCATGTTAGAAACATTAATCCACTTACAGTTTGATGATCAAAAACACGGATTGGAAGAGTGATTCTTAGGCGTAGGATTTGTTTGGTTAGGGTAATAAATGTGAAGTGAAAGTGTTAGGTGGGGTGTTTTTATTAAAATGACTTTAAGATTTTGACAGTTTTGGTCCGTCCACCTTTTCCATTTTCATTTAAAGCCTTTTAACTTCCATTTTGGTTACCAAACGAAAGATTTTAGGAAATAACTTTGATGACACTCCCCCTCGACTTAAGACAATAATGAAAGGTTATAAATTTTAGTCCGAGGAGTGTCATTGAACCAGAAAAATTTACCATCATTGATAAAAGAAATAGTCGGGATATGATAACATGCAAGTACACAGATGTTTTGAAACAGTTAATTTATAATTTTCTCTCCCTCAACACTTGATCGGAAAAATACTGAATTTTGAAAGATTAAAGTGTTGACGAAAGAGATGTACTTGCCATGTTGACAGAAAAATAGATTAGAAGAATATTTTTGTTGTTTTATCAGGTTTTATATTTTTGTATTTTGTTTTTGAAAAATTATTTACAAAAGAGATTTTGGTGTTTGACAGGTTTTTAAGTCTGTTTTAGGAGGTCATCCAATTCCTCTAGAGTCAAACACCTCATACCAATCCGGTGGACCAACTCATTAAACCTAGCGGGAGGCAAGGCTTTGGTGAGCAGATCTGCCAATTGGTATTCAGTACCCACGAAGTATAATTCAACTGTACCCTGTTCCACGTGGTCCTTGATGAAATGATAACGAAGATCGATGTGCTTTGATTTTGAGTGCTGAACTGAGTTGCACGAGATCGCAATGGCACTCCGATTGTCGCAGTACATCGGGATTCTGTCAAATACGCAACCATAGTCTTTGAGTTGTGTTCTCATCCAGATGACTTGAGCACAACACGCGGACATGGCTACATATTCTGCTTCGGTTGATGACAGCGATGTACAATCCTCCTTCTTTGATTGCCAAGACACCAGTTTATCACCAAGAAATTGTAGTGCTCCTGAAGTACTTTTCCTTGAGTCTAAGCATCCTGCGTGGTCAGCGTCTGAAAAAGCGATTAGTTCAAAACCAGAATCCTTCGGATACCAGATCCCCAAGTTAATGGTTCCCTTGATGTATCGGAGGATTCTTTTAGCCTCAGAGAGGTGGGTTTCAGTTGGTCGCGACTGATAACGGGAGCATAGATAAACGGCAAATACAATATCAGGTCTGCTAGCTGTTAGATACATGAGAGACCCAATAATACTTCGGTATTTGGTAGGGTCCACTAATTTTCCATGTAAATCAGCGTCTAGCTTCTTGGTATGAGTCATTGGTGTGGCATAAGTGTCACAGGTTTTCATTCCAAGTTTGTTTAACAATTCAAGGGCATATTTGGACTGACTCAAGAAAATACCACGGGGTGATTGATGAACTTGTAATCCTAGAAAGAACGTAAGTTCACCCATCATGGACATTTCAAAATTTTTCTTCATTAGTTTTGCAAAAGCGATTGAAAAATTTTTATGTGTAGACCCAAAAATGATGTCATCCACGTAAATTTGAATAATTAAGATATGTGCCCCGTGATATTGTATAAAAAAAGTTGGGTCAACCGAACCTTTGGTGAAATTATTAGCAATGAGGAAAGATGATAGCTTATCGTACCATGCCTGAGGGGCTTGTTTGAAACCATAAAGAGCTTTGTTCAGTTTGTAGACATGGTTCGGGAACTCAGGATCAACGAATCCTTCGGGTTGGCTGACATAAACCGTTTCTTTCAGTTGTCCGTTGAGAAACGCAGTTTTGACATCCATCTGAAAGACCGTCATATTTATATGAGCCGCGAACGCGAGAAATATCCGAACAGCCTTAAGACGAGCAACCGGAGCAAAAGATTCTTCAAAGTCTATTCCCTCTTCCTGACGATAACCCTTAGCAACTAGACGTGACTTGTTTCGGATTACGTTCCCTTCAGCATCCAATTTGTTTTTCCAAATCCATTTGAGACCAATGACGTAGACCCCTGTTGGTCTTTCAACCAGTTCCCATACTCCAAGACGTTTGAATTGGTTGAGTTCTTCTTGCATGGATTCAATCCAGTTGTCTTTTGTCATTGCGTCTTTAATGTTTTTAGGCTCAGATTGGCAGACAGTGAGTGCATAAATGCAATGTTCACCATCTGTGTGAAGACGTTGTCTCGTAACGACTGGTTGATTCGGGTTGCCAATAATATTTGCCAGAGGATGGTCTTTTGTCCATCGATGTGTAGAGGGTTGATGTTGGTATACATTGTGCAGATTCTGAGGATTCAAATGGTTTGTTGATGATTCCGCAACATCAGGTGCAGGAGTGTCATTAGCAAACGGGTTAAAGAACGCATTTGGATCAAAATCTGCAGGTGGGGGTACTTCATTAAGAATATCATCAGCCGGTTCATCATTGTTGGAAGCGGTGTGTTCAACTGTTGTGGTGGAGTCAACTGGTGGTGCTTCTTCAACAGTAGTTGTTGTAGCAGGTGTATCAGGTATGGGAATATTATCAGGTTGTGCAGCGTAAACAGCGAATACACCTGGATCACGTTCATCAATATCGTCACTGAACAGCGGAGCAAATAACCTTTCCATTTGTTGACGAGTGAGCTGGGGCTTTGTTCAGATGATGATGGGGGTTGAGGGAAGTTTAAACGGTTGTGACCGGGTTCTAAGCTGTTATACTCAGAAGCCATTTCCATAAGTTCATCAAAATGGGCATGAATCGTTTCCATCACCTGTTTTGTACGACGATTCCAGATCCGGTAACCTTTAGAATTGTCACAATATCCAATAAAGACTCCAATGTCAGCTTTGGCTTTGAGCTTTCCAAAATCATCACGATCATTATTTGGATAGCAAAGGGATCTAAATACATGAAAGTGTTTGAGATTCGGTTTATGGTTTTGGACAAGCTCGAAAGGTGTTTTGTTGTGGCGTTTTGTGATCATAGAACGGTTTTGAGTATAGCATGCAGTAGATACAACTTCTGCCCAGAAGTAATCTGGAAGTTTAGCATTGATTAACATTGTTCTTGCAGTTTCCACTAACGTTCAGTTTCGTCTTTCAACAACTCCGTTTTGTTCTGGTGTACGTGCAATAGATGTTTGATGCTGAATTCCCACTTTCTCATAAAATTCATGAAGGGTTTGGTTAACAAATTCAGTTCCTTTGTCTGTTCTGATTTGTCTGACGGTGTTTCGGAGCTGAACCTGTATTTTCGTGAGAAAGGTGATGATCATATGTGGAGCTTGGTCTTTGCTTCGAAGAAAGTAGACCCAAGTCCATCGTAAATAGTCATCAACAATTACTAAGATGTAGTGTTTGCCATTGATTGTTTGCACACGCATCGGGCCACACAAATCCATGTGAAGAAGATGAAGCACATGATGAGAGCTGTGTTCCACCTTTGAAGGAAAATGAGCACGAGTGCTTTTTCCTTGTTCACAAGCTGAGCAAAGGTGATCTTTTGAATACCGGAATCATGGGAGACCTTCAACTAGTTTGTGTCGAGCAAGGGTGGTGATGGTTTGAAAGTTTAGATGTGAGAGACGACGGTGCCATAGCCAGGATTTTGTTGATGTTTCCTTTGAAAGTAAGCAGATGGGAGATGAAGCAACCATGTCTTGCATAGAGATAGTGTAAAGACTAGAATTACGCAAGCCAGACATAAGGTCATTTCCTTGTAGATCACGAATGAAACAAGTTTTCTCCCTGAAAGCAACCTCCAAATCTCCATCACAGAACTGACCTACTGAAAACAGATTGTGACCGAGACTTTCCACATAGTAAACCCTGCTAATTTCGATGTTCCCATTGATATAGTCTCCGTAGCCCATAATAGCTGCGAAGTGATCATTCCCGAATCTGACAGTGCCAATGAACTTTGCAATAAAGTTTGATAACAGTTTAAGGTTGCCTGTCATGTGTCGGGAACATCCGCTATCAACAATCCAGAGAATGATCTGTATCACCTGCATTACACAGAGACGACACAGATGGAATAGAAGTAGATGTGGAACCCGAAATGTTAGAGGGTTCTGGAGCAGTGATGGTAGACATAAACACATCAATAACTTTAGGAATCCATTTAAATCCTAGTGTGTTATATATCCATTTCTGCCATCTATAACTACTGTTTGCTTTAGTCTTTGTGAATGCACTAGGTGGTACTACATTCTTAGGAGGTGAAACTGGAGCTACAGGGACATCAATGAATCTAAAGAAGGTGGTCTACCAAGCACAGACTTAGAATGATTATTGGGCCTAGAGGTATTCCGATTCTTAGGATTCCGTAAACGAGAGATTATAGCTTTAGCAACACATTTGTCATGACAATCAGAATTCATACTTTTACGACAAATAACACAAGGTGCATCAGACTGAATATCAAAAGTACTTAAAGGTTTAGCATTCGTTACATCACTATTTCTATTACATTTTCTAGACGCAATATCTATAGTGGAAGCAACGTGAGTCTTATTCATAGTCCTAGGGTGTTCTTCTACTTTAGCATTCCTTGTTGATCTTTTCTTAGGTCGCAACTTCCTATTCTTCGATTGAGTGCTCCTAGGCTGTGAAGTGCGGACGTTTGGAAAAGACGCAACTATTCCTGTTTCAGTAGAAGGAAGCACGTTAGCAACTTGTGATTTGGCAGTAGGTATTCTAGGTTCACGATTACTAAGTGTTACTGGTGCTAATCTCTTAATGATGGTAGGCGGAAGTAGTTCATACTTTCCTAACATTTCTCTTAACTTAGAGATAGTGTGAATCAAATCTTGATTTACCGAACGAATATTACCAGCAAAATTCATGACTTCTCTAGTGTGAGCAAGATAGTGATCAAGTTCGTTTGATGCTTCATGACGAGTCTTATTGAGTAAATCAAATATGACACCATATTCTTGTTTAACTTTTACAAGTTCTTGTTCATATTTAGAGATTTGACTTTTCAAAGACACGTTTTGATCATCTAGTTGCTCAAGTTTAGGATCAGAAGATTTTGCACGCAACTGAGCGATTTTCTTTTGAAAACCAAGTTGTTGATTGTGAATATCTTTTTCACACCAATTAAGACGACGTTTTGCATTGTAAAGTTCGTTAAGTAATCGTTCATTTTCAGCAGAGATATAATCAGATGCATGTGGCAAAGAATTGAATAACACAACATTATGGATATCAGCACAGATAACATCTTTCAAGAGTCGATCAACATCTTTTCTCAACATTTTCTTTTTACGTTTAGTATTAGAAATAGATGTTTCAGTTTTCTCAAAAACGACCTTCATGACTCCAAGTTCCTTATGAAAGTCCCGTTCCCAAGACAATGCACAACTTTTCAAATTTTTAACATTTGGTAAAAGATTTTTCTGAAAAATGTCTCTTTGTTCTCGCGCTAAAGGCGATTGAAAGTGTTGAACTTTGATTTCAGAATGATGTTCTATCTCATGTTCTAAAGTTTTGAGGTCAGCCATGAAAATATCAAAATATCTAAGAATTTTGTGATTTTCAGGTGTAAGATATTAGTTTTCACATACACATCAAACCATAACACAAAGTGGCGTATGAATGGAGTTCTAGAGAGAGAAAGTTAGAGGTTTAGGGAACTTAGTGAGAGAAAGTGAAAGATATTATTATGAGCTACAACTCTCTACCTTGGAAGGTAGAGAGTATTTATAGTCTTATATAAATCGCCACACAACAGGCTGTGGATAAGGCATACAGTGGGTAAAGACCCGTCCGTCCTCCACGGTGTTACTTAACTAAATACTACTTAACTTAAAATAACTACGACTACGAGCTTTCTAACGATTACATATACTTGAGGTAACCGACTCTTTAATACCTGGAATTTCTAATTCCTAACAATCTCCCCCTAAGGGAGGTCACCTCAATCATGTACTAAAATTACATTGAATACAAACAGATATTACATTATAAAAATGTTCTTGCATTCTTGATGTAGTACTTTGCTCCGAAGCTCGTAGACATTGATTCTTCTCATTGCATGTTTGGTTAATCCAAGTGGAGGTCTTTTACTGATCCACGTGATAATAATTTTGAGCCAGCTTTTGAGATCATCAGCTATCAAAAATCTCTGAGACATCCATTGTGGTGTTGGAATATTGTGATGTTGTGACATTCGGACCGACATGCTCACATTCTGGATCATGATATCTTCTCATCAGAGTAGCGGAAGCTTTCGTTGAATCATGATATTGGCAGCAGCGTAGCAGAAGCATGGAGTGAAAATATCATAGTCATTGATGCACTTATCATTATTTCTTTTGAGATGAATGTGTAGTGTGAGCATGCGGCTATGGATTGACCGCTTCATTCTGATCAGCTGCAAACGTAGGATGTACCTGCATAAAACAGTTAGCAATAAAGCACACGAAAGTGTCTTTGATCACTTTCGTTGAATTGAGGTACACGGCCTACGGTTCCCCGTTGATCAATACAAGTACTGCCTGTGATCAGGTAGGATTCCTAAGAATCTCCTTGACAGGGTTTCGCAGCTGTTCTAGCTATTCTCAAACCGGAACGTCTCAAAGAAGACAACACGGAGTGAGTGAACCAGCAAATTTTAAGTCCACTGATTGATGAAAAGAGATTTGAAAAACAATCGTGTATTGCTCAATAGAAATTGTTTTTGCAATACAACGAAGGTTTTATTGAAAATCAATTATCAATCATAAAAACACCTTTTGGTTTGAAAAATGAGTACACGGTCGATGTGCTAAAGAAAAGAGTTGTTAAGCACAAAGACCGGTTTTTCAAAGGTATCCGTCAATCCATAACCTGAACCAGGATTGATTCAAGAGATTGAATCGCCCCATTGTTTCTGTTCAGTTGTCACATAGTTGATCTATATAATAGATCTCACATGCCACCTACCAGGAGCTTGTGTGATGTTGGCTCCAGAAGGTTTTCCATCTTCACTGTGAATATGTTCACATATCACTCGGATGTTCAGGCAAAACCACAAGGATAATGCGTAGGACTCAAGATATAATCTCTCTTTCCACATTGTGTGAAACAGAGAGTCTTCATTGAAAGTGTCCTAATGAGATTTATTGATGATCTCGTGGCTCTAGACTCAATTTGTGCATATTTGGATCCTGTACCGAAGACTAGGGAGAGGGTCTCCTTCTTCAATATCAACAATCTCTAAGAGAAAGTCAATAGATAATGTCGGTTCCCCGTGAGAATGAAACAAGTCCTTTTAAGAGGAACTTGAGTGGTTTGGAAAGTTGAAGTGCAGTGCGTCACTGGGTCCATGACGTCTTGTCTTCAATACCGATGTTACCATCAGTAGCATATGAATTGAACCCGGTTTCTGCCCTAAGGTTGAATAAATTGAGGGCTATTTGTTTTCACCCTTTTCTCATTCAATTCTTTTTAATTCTTCAACCCCTTCAGTGCTTACCGAGACTTCATAGCAAGAACCTTGTTGGGTTTGTTCCAGTACTTGCTCTGACTCAGTCCGCACTCTTCCCATATCTCACGTTTCTCCTTTTATCATCATACCTAAGGACTTCTACACTGACTAGTGGATTGTCCCTGGGTAGATCCCTCCGGATCTGGGGGATCATGGGAACCAATACCTAACCTTATCATCCTTATATCACCGTACATAAAGTAAAGTTGGTCGGTCTATTTGGTATTGTTCATCTGCCATTGGAACCAATTGAAAACCATTTGAAAATCAATCCAGATACTTGTGATATATTATCAAAACATTTTGTACCTGAATTGTTTTTGATATTTTTAGAACAAGTGCTCCCCCTCAACATGTGCATCAAATGTTTGAAATCGTTTTGCACACGGAGGCAAGAGGAAGAATTTACTTCTTTGATTACCTTTTTAATATCAATGCTGAGGGATATAAGTTAGAAGATTATTGTAAATCAGCTAACTACTAAAATATATTATCACATCTTGAATCTGATAAATGTTTTAGAACTATGAATGATAAGATGCAGTCCTTAAAAGGCAAATCAAGTTTTGTGATTGATTGTTATTTCGCCTAACTATTAACCTATGAGGTTGGAATGAGTTTCTTTTGAAGAATAGCTCACAAGGACAAGAATGTATACATGTTAAGGCATGACATTTAATAAGAAGTTTTTAATCATACTTAAGCAATTGACTTTGATTAAAATTTTCTTATATAATACACGCATTAATTATTTAAAGATATTTAATTGTCATACATGTGATTTTTATGTTGAATATGGCAACTAAAATTGTTATAACTCTTTGTTTATGATTACCTTTTTGCGAGGACGGTGTGTAATCAAAAGGGTTATGAATTTATATTATTTTTATGTAGTATAAAAAATTTAAGCAATCCAAGTTTGAATTGGATCATGCATCTAGGAGCTGAGATCTTGAATTTAATTACAATATGATTCTGATTGAATTAAGAAATCTTGAGTACATCTGACATTGAGTGGGAGCAATGTGTTTTTCCTTAAAATTTACATGTTGAAAATATCATTCCATTTAAGCTAGATATTGATCCTTAAGCTTGGAATGAAACTTCACTTGGAATTTAGGGAATAAAACAAACAACCTTGGAATAAATGTTTATCTGGAATAAACAAATGCGAAAAATTAAGTCTAACACAAATGCAATATATCATTCAAGCAAGTCTTAAATGGTATATTTCACTTGGAATAATTTATTACATGGATGGAAACCTTTTGTTGTTTTAACTAAGGATTTATCATGTATATATATTTGATAACGCTACACGCGTCGTTCGGGGGTGTAGTATTAGGGTAAGCCACGGGTATTTATATCGTTCTCTAGGGGAATAGGAATGCTAGCGAGAAGTTACTACGCTAAGGTTGGGGTTGAGGAAGATTATTTTTTTATCTTTTTTATGTTTTTGTTTAGGAAATGGAAAGGTACGAATCTCGGGGTATGAGTTTAGGGGTTTTGGTATTTCTATCGATTACTTCTACTTATCTAATTATCTAAACTAATGGGTAGTCTATGTCTAATTATTGTGTGTTCGTATGATAGTTTAAAGATTTATTTACTTAGGTTTTATTACTCCTTAATTATCTCCTATTGGTGGTTGAATGGTCACGTCCTTATTCTTAATCGCGTTGTGTGTCTAAAGTCATAGGGTATGCGTTTATCCCTAACTCTTTGAACTTACCAAAGGGTCTCGTCTACAAAACCCACTAGGGATTATAAACTCTAACTCTAAGGCCCTCTTTGGATGGTTTGGCCTACAACCGCTCTAAGTGCTATAGCCTAAGGTTCACAAAGATTAATCAAGCATTAATTACACAACGAATGACCTATCGCATTACTAGATCATTAACAATTAAGATAAGAAACAACCAATCAATATTTAATAATTAAGTTTCATATTCCCTAAGCAAACACACAAGTAAATTAGCCGGACATGGAGAACATGCAAGCATACACACAAATTGTAAGATATTAGTTTTCACATACACATCAAACCATAACACAAAGTGGCGTATAGATGGAATTCTAGAGAGAGAAAGTTAGAGGTTTAGGGAACTTAGTGAGAGAAAGTGAAAGATATTATTATGAGCTCCAACTCTCTACCTTGGGAGCTAGAGAGTATTTATAGTCTTACATAAATCGCCACACATCGGGCTGTGGATCAGGCATACAGTGGGTAAAGACCCGTCCGTCCTCCACGGTGTTACTTAACTAAATACTACTCAACTTAAAAGAACTACGACTACGAGCTTTCTAACGATTATATATACTTGAGTTGACCGACTCTTTAATACCTGGAATTTCTAATTCCTAACAATCTCCCCCTAAGGGAGGTCACCTCAATCATGTACCAAAATTACATTGAATACAACTAGATAATACATTAACAATTGATCTTGCATTCTTGATGTAGTCCTTTGCTCCTAAGCTCGTAGTCATTGATTCTTCACATTGCATGTTTGGTTACTCCAAGTGGAGGTCTTTTACTGATCCACGTGATAATAAATTTGAGCCATCTTTTGAGATCATCAGCTATCAAAAATCTCTGAGACATCCTTTGTGGTGTTGGTATTATGTGATGTTGTGACTTTAGGACCGACGTGCTCACATTCTGGATCATGATATCTTCTCATCAGAGTAGCGGAAGCATTTGTTGAATCATGATATTGGCAGCAGCGTAGCAGAAGCATGGAGTGAAAATATCAGAGTCATTGATGCACTAATCATGATTTCTTTTTAGATGAATGTGTTAAGTGAGCATGCGGCTATGGATTGACCGCTTCATTCTGATCAGCTGCAACGTCGGGTGTACCTGCATACAACAGTTAGCAATAAATCGCACGAAAGTGTCTTTGATCACTTTCATTGAATTGAGGTACACGGCCCACGGTTCCCCGTTGATCAGTACATGTACTGCCTGTGATCAGGTATAATTCCGAAGAATTTCCTTGACAGGGTTTCGCAGTTGTTCTAGCTGTTCTCAAACCGGAACATCTCAAAGAAGACAACACGGAGTGAGTGAACCAGCGAATTTTAAGTCCACTGATTGATGAAAAGAGATTTGAAAAACAATCGTGTATTGCTCAATAGAAATTGTTTTTGCAATACAACGAAGGTTTTATTGAAAATCAATTATCGATCATAAAAACACCTTTTGGTTTGAAAAAAATGAGTACACGGTCGATGTGCTAAAGAAAAAAGTTGTTAAGCACAAAGACTGGTTTTTCAAAGGTATCCGTCAATCCATAACCTGAACCAGGATTGATTCAAGAGATTGAATCGCCCCATTCTTTCTGTTCAGTTGTCACATGGTTGATCCATATAATAGATCTCACATGCCACCTACCAGGAGCTTGTTTGATGTTGGCTCCAGAAGGCTTTCCATCTTCATTGTGAATATGTATACACATCACTCAGATGTTCTGGCAATACCACAAGGATAATGCGTAGGACTCAAGATATAATCTCTCTTTCCACATTGTGTGAAACAGAGAGTCTTCATTGAAAGTGTCCTAATGAGATTTATTGATGATCTCGTGGCTCTAGACTCAATTTGTGCGTATTTGGATCCTGTACCGAAGACTAGGGAGAGGGTCTCTGTAAAACCCTAAAAATCTTAAATGCGTTATAAGAACATTATACCCCTCACAGTTAATAGTTGTAAAACACGTATTATACGTCAATCTCATTTACAACGTTTCTAGCCTAACTGAGAAGTAAATAACTTATGTAAGATAAAAATAAACGACTCACACTTATGTCTACAATATAAATATCACACGTTACAAAGATCGCGTGGACCAAATAATATGTATAAGTCGCAAGAGACATTAAAACTTAATTGATAACCAACACATTTGTAAATAAGGAAATTGAATTAGTCCATAACTTTCCCCCCAAATGTCAGCCGAATATCAATCCCCATAATTCCCCATTTAATTCCATTAAAAACGTTATTAACTTCCATATATCCCTTTTTCTTTTTTTTCGTTTTTTCATTGTACCCCATTGGTCCATCTTCAAACCCTAATACTCAAAAGAGACGGCACCAAGCTGCTTCCTCTTTTCACTCGATCAAACGCAAGATATGAGGAGATTGAAGAGTGTTCCAAGGAGGATGTGACGTGTGGTTGCTGCTGTCATGAGGTTCTGATTCGAAGGACCTATTAGATCGTGCAGTGGGTTATATAAGATGCGAAAGGTGGTTGTGTGGTGTTACCAGGTCGTGAGTGTGCTAGGGCAAAGGAGTGGTCGTGAGGTTTCTTGGTCGTGAGTTGTAGTATACCTCTGGTCATGGGTCTCTAGGGCCAAAGGGAGGCTACTTGGAATCAGTTTGGTTATGGATGTTGGCTGTTTGGTGTTGCTTCTGTCGAGGAGTTGGCAGACCAGGTCGTGGTCTTGTTCCTTGGCTCATAGTTCCGTCTATTGTCATGCTACAAAGGTAATACCTTATATCATCGTCCCGCCTCGTTATTTTTTTTTAACCTGGTCGTGAGTAACCCTCCTTTGAAAGCATATATTGAATAATACCTACACATAAAATGATAACCCTCAAGGTCTCATAAATCATAATATTAGTTACATGCTAACGTAAATATGTTAATATGTTGACTATTTGTGAATCTGTTATAGACATACATGTAAACATCACATAAAATGATATAAGCATGTCACGTAAATCATCTTTTATTGGCTTCATGAAATAATATGTATAGATATGTTGGTCGAATGAAGCATGCACATGGACTTAGGCTTTGAAATATGATGTTAACACGTCAACTACATGGTTGGTTTATTCCTTTTATCACGTTAACACATAAAATAATGAATGGATGGCTTGAGTTTTAAGACCCATATTGTACACTACATATAAACTGTTTTGGCATACTAATGGGGTCGTGATAATCCTTGATCGGGGTCTGGTCTCGACGGGCTAAAAATAATATTGGGGGTCGACTAAATTAGGTCTAAAAAAGAGTTGTTTTTGTTAAAATGAAAAGGGTCTCGTTGGCTTTTAGTTGTGTCAAATGAATTTTAAATGAGATAATGAAAATCACCAAGGGTTGTATAATATGGTAGTAATCGGGTTTAAATGGTTTAAAAACGTCATGGGTAATCTTGCTATAATTACGATTTCGACCCTCTAAATTTTATAATTGGCACTTTAAACCCTAAACTGGTAAAACTTGTCATAATTGACCCTCAAACTACGATAATATTTATTTTAATCATTTTAACCTAATATGACTTTGATTATATCATTTATGACTAAATCTGCTAATTACGGAAACCTACTATTTTTGGAAAATTACTAATTATAAAAGCCTGCTGCTAATTTTAGAAACCTGCCTAAAATGGAAAGTTACCTAAAATAGAAAGTAACTAAAAGTGGAAACCTTCTAAAATTGGAAAGCCGTCTAAAACGAGTAATCTGTTTCTTATGGAGCGTTATCTAATTCATATAGGTTCCGGGCGACGGAATTGATCTCATTTCTTGACTTTCATTTCATTGTTGAGTACTTCGAATAAGGTACAGATATTCTATCCCTTTTCAGTAGGGATGTCTCCTGACTTTTCAATCCTTGACTTTGCTTCATCTATGATATTCCTTTGCTATGATTTCCCTATGCTATGATCCTTTTGATATGATTCCGACATAATACTTTGATATGATTCTGTTCGCTATGGTATTCGTTTGTTATGATTCTGAACTTCTGATTATGAACCTTATGATTATGAACCATCTGATTATGAACTCTGATATGAACTTTGATATGAACTTTGATATGGACCCTTATGATATGATATTGTATGATATGATTATGTTTTGACCCGTCAGTTTGATACCCGAGCCAAATATGTTTCCTAGTCAGGAAGGTAACGTGACCGTGTCATTGATGCACCAATGGCATGACTCCAGTGTGTACGAGTGATGATACACACCGTCCCCTATTATGATATGATATGATTATGAGCTCACTATATGTATATGATTTGGCCACTGGGGGGCGTATGGATGCATCCTAGATATGATATGTTTCGAGGGATTTGATCTGATTGGAGCTTTGTCTGGTGAATGATGTCGGGTGCAATCCGCGTCTTCACATTTCTGGGAGCTAGCTACTCCATTTGTTACTGAGGTCTCCCCTCCTATTATGTATGGTATTCCGAGGTCACCCCTCCGAATACAATGGCTACTTATGATATGATATGATATGATATGTTTCTGGGCTCGGGTAGATTTCTGATAACCCTTACACTTTTGATAAACCTATATTGTACCTTCTGTATTCCCCAACGCACCATAATCTGTATTACTTGTTCATTACTCAATACCCTTATATGATTTACTTGTACCAAGATATAGATACTCCATTACATTGATCTGTCACACTTTCATTACGTTACTTCAGACTATGGTGCCATTCACGTACCGGGTTATTATATGTCATTGGATTGATTATGATATTCATGTTTATACGACTACTGTTTATTCTGTATGATATGTATGTATGCGATATAAGATGTACCTGTTGCCATCTGATGATATGCCATCTTACTGTTATGTGATCCTTTGAATTGTCTGGTGACCATGCTACTGTGTAATCGTTAGTTTTGTCTGTTTATTATGTTTACTTCGTTCAGTTAATCTCGTGGACTGTGACTATCCGTTGTGTCCTTATCTGCTTGTTGATTGACCTGCCATGTTTACAGTTCTGTCTATGCTACCGTTTGCTTGGGTAAATGGTTCAACTTATGACGTCTGTCTTGTTAACTTGTTTAATTGCCCTGCTATGTCCCTAATTCATTTAATTATAGTGTTCATATTGTATTCCTACTTGTTACGTATGACTGCCATGTTTTTTGACTGCCATTATGATACTGATTATGTTTTCAACTAAGGGTTTTGACCTGTGTGAATTGCCATGCTCACTTATTATTAATTGCTTCCGCTTTTCCTGTAGACATTTGTTGGCTTGTATGTCTCCTGATTTCTTGAATTGATTGTATGACATATATGTTGTGTGGATGCTACGCCTGCTATGTTGTTTATGTTTCAGTTCTTGTATGTCTGGTTTGTATGTGCTTGTTTAATGTCATCGATGCTTTGCTTTGCTTCATTCTCCTTGTTATCTGTTCATTTCGAATATCTGTATAATTGTGTTCTGTAGGATCCTCATTGACTCATTGTTCTCATTTCGTTGCTACTTTGTTATCCGTTTCCTTTGTTTCATTTCGCATTTCAGATTTTATTTAGCTTTCGTTTTGTTATATCTATTCACTGGGCTTTTTAAGCTCAGCCGCATTTCTTTTCCTGCGGCAGGTGTTAGGTTGGAGATGGGCTTTGATGGGCTGAGAGTTGGATTATTTGAGTGGACCAACCCTAGATACCTTATTATTCAGATTTATTTTGTTGGGCTATTGTTTGGAGATTTCATTTTATTTTACAACATATTGGATTTTGTATTTTTTTTCCTTGTAAGTCATTGTCTATATGACTCGGTATTTTATTCTTTAAGTCTTTCGCTTGTAAAATTTTATTTGTATGTACTGATATGACACCAGAATGTGACACTTCTACCCTTGTCGGGTTGGGGTGTTACAGTCTCCTTCTTCAATATCAACCATCTCTAAGAGAAAGTCGATAGATAATGTCGGTTCCCCGTGAGAATGAAACAAATCCTTTTAAGAGGAACTTGAGTGGTTTGGAAAGTTGAAGTGCAGTGCGTCACTGGGTCCATGACGTCTTGTCTTCAATACCGATGTTACCATCAGTAGCATATGAATTGAACCCGGTTTCTGCCCTAAGGTTGAATAAATGGAGGGCTATTTGTTTTCACCCTTTCCTCATTCAATTCTTTTTAATTCTTCAACCCCTTCAGTGCTTACCGAGACTTCATAGCTAGAACCTTGTTAGGTTTATTCCAGTACTAGCTCAGTCTTAGTCCGCACTCTTCCCATATCTCATTTTTCTCCTTTTATCATCATACCTAAGGACTTCTACACTAACTAGTGGATTGTCCCTGGGTAGATCCCTCCGGTTCTGGCGGATCATGGGAACACATACCTAACCTTACCATCCTTATATCACCGTACATAAAGTAAAGTTGGTCGGTCAATTTGGTATTGTTCATCTGCCATTGGGACCAATTGAAAACCATTTGAAAATCAATCCAGATACTTGTGATATATTATCAAAACATTTTGTACCTGAATTGTTTTTGATATTTTTAGAACAAGTGCTCCCCCTCAACATGTGCATCAAATGTTTGAAATCGTTTTGCACACGGAGGCAAGAGGAAGAATTTACTTCTTTGATTACCTTTTTCTAAAAGATATCAACATCACTTCCCTGATCAAATCAAGAAGATAAAGCATTTCCAGGAAGGATGAGGTTTTCATAAGTTTGCTCCCCCTCAATATGTGCCTCGAGATTTGAAAAGAGTTTTGCACATACTAGAGGGAACCTGCACATTGAGATAAGTTGATCACGTTTCAAATCATAGGTTTTAAGATAGATGCTCCCCCTCAACATGTGCATGGAAAATTTGAAATCGTTTGTCACATGTGGGAAGGACATCATGTACATCATTATAAAACCATTTACCGAATTATCAGTTTAAATCCAATTTAAATCACACATTCTCCCCCGATCACAATTATCAAATCATTTGAGATTTGTGATCTCTTATAGATTTAAGTTGATTTTCAAGCTTTTAAGGAGAATTGTGACTTGATTATGAAAGCGTTTTAACTGATAAGGATCGGATTTTAAGACTTTAAACTCCATTAAAAAAACATGCATGAATATCTTTTGAAAACAATTTAATGCTAAATAACTTTTTAATTTAATTGAAATCATTCTCCCCCTCAATCAATGACATAGGTTGTTGATTGAGAGATAGAGATTTTGACAAATAAGTCCTGATGATTATCAAAAATAGAGACCGAGTTATTTTTCAAAGCAGTTAGTTTTCAGCAGATAAATGTTTATAGAATCAGAGCATGGAATTTGAAAAACATGGTAAAGCATGGCTCTGTTCTTTCTTTGAAAAGCGGGTTACTGCCTGAAATGACAGTAAGCCATTTTTTTTTCTCTTTCTCCCAAAATTAATTTTTGATTTTTTGATTTTTTATTTATTTATTTTTTTTTAATATAAAAATTCGAACAACATATAAAGTCCCGTGTCATTCTTTGAATGACAACATCAAGACCGTAGATATTATCGAATCGAGAGAAACATGACAAAAAGACAATATTTTTTGAAGATTTTTCGAATTTTTCAAATTTTTATGGATTTTGAAAGTTTTATATTTTTCTATTTGATTTTTTGAAGGTTTTATAATTTTGTATTTTGTTTTTCGAATAAATATTTACAAGAGATAAATTAGTTTAAGACAATGATGAAATGAGTACCGAGATAAAGATATCGTTCAGCACGTTGTAGAAGAAAGGAATCAACATCTCTTAAACTTTCGCCACCAAAGCATCCGAGGCTTCTAAGAAAATCGTCTGGACATGAGCCTTCTCAATTTGAATCTTTGGTAGCTTCCCCCCAAACCGACAAACTTCGAATAAAGACCATTTCCCTAAGAAGTAGAGTTGAATACACCGTGGTCTCATTGATTGAAGCTCAGCACCCTGAAGAACACGAGAACACCGAAGTAACAAGTTGAAACATTGATCGTCTCAGTGGTTATCAAATCCGGATTAACTGATTACGACCGATCACATGAACCTGTTGTGCATCCCCGATGTACACCTTACTCTTCGAGACTGACCAGTTGTCTAGTTAGGGGAACAATATATCAACATCTTCATTTTACCAAGTGCATTCCAGTTATATAACATATAACCAATCAGCACATAATGTACACATGTACCCAACAAGAGTAGAGACGATGACATCCATGTAACATGTTGAGTCACTAATCATCTCTGTGGATGTCAACTCTGAAATAACTGAATTAGCTCGATCAAGTGAACATGTTGTGCATATAACCGGAAGCACTTTATCATAAACCGTATATAAGATGTCGATAGGCAGTATCATCTCACGTTCCAAATATTCTTCTCACATTTCTTCCAACTGAACACTGAAGTAACAAAAACCAAAGGTCTCTAGAGACCACTTCCCCCAAATAGTTGGAACAATATATCCTTCCCCCAAATAGTTTTGATACCTCAGAATCAGCAAAACATAATATATCCATAAACTTGAAATCTTGTGAGAAGAACTCAAATAGCCCAAATGAATCCTGTGAGAATCAACTGCTACATAAACTCTTTCTGACTATCTTTATCAACCCATATGTAGACAATTTGAAGTGACCACTGTTGAAGAAAAACCCGATATACCAAACTTGAAACTGAAGTCGAATTCCCCGCATTTGTGTCTTAAGCTTGCACTTAAAGATGGAAGAACGGTGTCGAGAATCTATGCTTCAAGCAAATCTCTAAGTACTCACACTCAAACAAAGTATGAGACGTTACCACCTCTTGATATTATCCACATAGTCATCTGCATGTGACACTGAGTAAAACAACGTAACTCCTAATAGTAATAGTTAACCAGGTCTTCAACCATCCACTCCGACTGCTGGTAACTAGATAAACCAAGCCTTCAACTCAAATTCTTAAGCCCGAGCAAGTTATCAAATAAGAACACGCCTTTGTGAAGGACAACTTCAATCTCAAATAAGTGATAAATGATTAACTCTGAAGTAATCAACTTGTGTCAAATGTCCAACACGTGAATAAACATACAATCGGATGTACATTGACCCACTGAATGAACCGGAGCAAATGATTCCTCAACATCAATGCATTCTTCCTTAAGGTATACATGTAGAAACTGATCTGGAAGATTCACCAATAATGTTTTCGAGCGGATGAGGTAGTCATTTTCCTTAATGTTCATGTGGTTGATTTATAACGTGCACCATGAGAGGAACAATAATCCGTGAAGATTTGGCAAAGGAATACCAAAGAGTGGATCATTATTCATGAACAATAATCCGTGAAGATTTGGCAAAGATATACCAAAGAGCGGATCATTATTCAATAGTGCAACTACAATATCATGATAGTCGTTATCAACGCCTTGTGAAGTAATTGGAGATAAGGTTTCTTGAGAATTCTGAGAAGTACTTCTTAGATGGTGAACCTGTTGAGTCAGTAGAAACCGGAGCATGAGCTTCAGAAGCTAGATGATCAACATTCGTTGGAGATTGAAAGTACACATCAAACATATCTTTGAAAAACAATGAATCCCAGTTATCCTTAGTAGGTGAAGCATTAGGTGTTGGAGGAGAGTCATCAAAAATCAACATAATGAATCCCAGTTATCCTTAGTATATTCACTCTTCATCAAAAAGAATATACACTCATCATCATCAAAAATTAAGTCGTATAACCATTATTCAAACATCCATCATCATGTAGTATATTCACTCTTCTCCCCCTCAAAAATTGCATCCGAAGTTGCCATTTTTGATCTAACAAGTGAATAAGAGTATACACCAATGAACGTAGATCCACTTGATGACTGAATGAGCGTGGAAAAACATGAAGCTTGTTGATGAAGAATGTAGATGAGTATGGCCATTCATGAGAGAATTTCTCATTAGCTGAAGATAAAGCGCACAGAAGAGCGTACACTTTTATTTTCTATGAGGAACGGGGCCTGAAGAGTTATCTACAGACGCCATAATGATGAAGTACGAGGCATGAACTGATGTGAACAGACGTCATTGTTAAGAACCCAGTCATATGTTTAGAGCCGCCCGAATCCAAATACCAAGGGACGATTTGTACGACCTGCTTTGGACAACAGACGAAGACAGAGAATTGGAAACATTGGATCCCCACGTGCTGATGGGTTCCTTTTGGTTAGCACAAACAGTCTTTGAATCAGCAGAAACCCTAGATGCCATGGCATTATCCCTAGGAGCTGAACTGGTAGAAGCATCAGACTTAGTCAAATGACATTTTGTGCTTAATGGGATTATTCTACCAGTTGGCTTCCAAACCTTAACAGGCACTATTCTAGGCATAGTGGATCTAGCTAAGGGGTAAGGTTTGCCATTCGTTAATATTCGACCTGTGGGCTTCCACTGAAATCCTACATTTGTAAACACATTTCCTGTAGGTTTCCAAGATTTCTTAATCTGTTTCGCTCTCCAAACTTTCTTAACTGGGTTATGAATCTTAGACCTCAGAAATAACACATCACATTTATCATGATTACCAGAAAATAAACATTTTTTACATGTTTTGCAGACAACATGAGGCCTTGAATTAATTTCAGTACGCTTAGAGCTAATACTAGAACTAACACGATTCTTTTTGTTCAAATCAAACTTCTTGTCCCTATGGTGTTCTTTTACTTCCTTATCATGAACACTTTTAGTTTGCGTAATCCTATCCTTCTTTGCATTGCTTCTAGGTTTTGACCCGCTAACTTTAGTGTCAATCTTAACATCTGTACAAGTAACGATGGGAACATTACATGGCTTCACTACTTTCTGCATTTCTGGTCTAGAAGTGCTGGGATTTGAAATTCTAGGAGGCACATCAAAGGTTGCTTGCTTGAATTTTGACATGGAACAAGGCATATCAAGGGTCACATTCTTGGCTTTAGGCATAGAACAAGGCACAACTATTCTATCTCGCCTATTGCTAGATTTCGGACTTGTGAGAATTACATACTCTAAGAGTTCCTGAGATCGTTTGGCATCCATGCAGGCATAGGCTATAGTACTATCAAAAGGTTTTTCTAATCTTTCATCTTCAACAATCTCACGGAGATCCTTCAAACTGTCCTTAAGGTATGAGAGATATGCTTTATGTGCAAGTTCATTATTCCTAATGGGCGGGGGAATATATAACATATCGATAGCATATTTATCACAAGCAGAAACCTTAGGAACAGAGTATTTGCAATTTGGGATTGGCAACTTTCCTTTCACCTCACACTTCAGATTCTCAATATCGTTAAGTAAAGAAGTTATCTTTTCAATTTGTTTATCATGATTAACTTTAAATGAATCACATAACTCTTTGTTTTGATCATTAACCTTTGAAATTTCAGCTTTAAAACAATCATTTTCCTTTTGCAAGTTATCAATTATGTTTTGAAGTTGGAAATTCTGAGAATCTAAAGGAGGAGGCATATGGGAACCAGTCACATCCTTCTTTTCACCTTTCAGTTGTGAAATTTGGGCTTTCAATCTTTTGATCGTGTTATAATGAGCTTGAATTTGTTCATCACGTTTGCTAATTTTAAAAACTGCATCAAACTCAGGAGCATCAGAGGATGTCTTGATATTTGAGGTTTTAACATTTTCTTTGAGATGTTGATGTTTTAATTGCAAAGCAAGATGTTCAACTTCTAATTTAGAATAATGTTTGACCAAGTTATCATGATCATCCTGTTCTATTTTCTCATGCAATTTTGAATTTGTTGTTTCAAGCTCAATGACACGATCATGGGAGACTTTCAGAGCAACAGATAATTCATGAAATTGAGAAGCATTAATAGAACAATTTGTAGCAGTGAAAAACACATCTTGAGCAATACATTCAGAAATCAGATTCTCATTCAGTGTATGCAAGTTCTTCCTCTCAATCTCATTATATTTTAATTCTCTCTCATAATCACTAACCTCAACAATCATTGCATCAAATTCCTTTTCCATTTCTTTAATGTCTGAATTCATTGCTTTTTTAAGACTCTCAAAATGATCTTTTAGTTGTTTAAAGAAAGGCATGACTTCAGTTTAATAACATTCTTTAGTTTGCTCAAAACTCCTTTCTCCTTCAGTAATACCAGTGGGTGTGATCCTTTTCTTGCAAGTTTTCTCAAAATCAACAAATAGTTGAAAGATAACATATTGACTAATTAAGGTCTTGCTTTTAGTGGCAATTGTTCTAGGAACAAGATGCATTGGTGTATTCGGAGGATACACAGTCGCTCTAGGCATTTTCCTAAGGGGAGGGTTCGTTACAACAAGATTCTCTGCTTTTTGCTTATCTAAATCCTTTTTCCAGAACACTTGTTCAGGGGTTAATAGAGTCTGAGGCTTAAACTTGTTCAAGGAGATCCAATTTTCTTTAGTGTAATTATGGGGTTTGATCGTTATGTTATTCTTTTTACACTCAGGATCTTCTAACTTCTTATTCATTTTCTCCCTAGTGACTTCATCAGATTTCTTATCTTCCTCAGTGCACTCAACGCAACTAGGTTTCTGCCTAGGCTTAAGGATTTCATTACCATCATAAAGCACCTTATGAGCATTTCTAGCCTTTTTAATTACCTCTGGATTTGGTTCCTCAACAAGGGGAATGCTATGCTTATCGCTTAAGACTCGATGCTTAGTGATCATGTGAGCAGTTTGAATGGTATTCCCTTGTACGTACAACTTATTTTCAAGTTTGTTTTTCAAAGTTTTTAGATTGGAAAAATCATTCAAAAGTTTTGATTCCTTAGCCTTGAATTCTTGCTTAAGCATTTTAACATTTTCTTGAAGTTCGTGTTTTTGCTTAGCAGTTTTGGAAAGCTTTTCTTGTAAGGAGTTTAACTCTTGTTTTAATACTTCTTCTCTAAAATTACTTTTTCTAATAATTGTACGCATTTGGATATCCATCTCCTGCTCACGAGTGGTAAGTTCAAACTTAGCACGCTGTTCGTATATGGCAACTTGATCCTTATAGGTATTGAGTTCAGTGGTCAAGGAATCATCAGGCACAAATGCAGTGTACTCATGCAATTTATAATCATCATTTTGAGAAGAAGATGCATACCTAGGTACTGCAGAAACTTTCATGCAACTTTCCTCTGCATTAACGTGCACAGGTTGTCGCCGGTGCATCTCTATCTTGGGTACATCCGAAGCTTCCATGGAGCGTTCCTTTGCATTAGCTTGCACGGGTTGTGACTGGTGCACCTCTCTCTCTTGTGAACATGAGCATGAAGATTCTATTTTAGCATTGTCCGACTCATCATTATTTGTTTTCTCTAACATTCTGCATTCAGCAACACCCGATTCTTCCACAGATACATTACCCAACTTATCACAACAATCTCTCAACTGCACCTGACACTCATTCACTTTTTCATCCTGTTGTGTAGTTTCCTCAATGTACTTTTTCACATTATCCATGAGTTGGATAAATGTCTCAATGAATTCCTGAATTTCCATTCCAGTATGTTTTTTGAAGGAAATTCCAGTCAAGTGTTGATCGTAATCTGCTGAATATTCCCCAGTGATGAATGGCTGAAATTGTTTGTAGATTACTTGAAGAGCTGCACTGGAACCATCCTTTTGAACTTCTTCATTGGTAAGTTGCAGATTTAAATGCTCTAAGTTCAACAGCAAGCTTCTTGTCAATGTAGGTAAGTCCTGGCGGAAAAGAGCACTACATGTTCGATCCCCAGCTATGGATAACAACTGTATGAGGTGCAGATGAAGTAGTTGATAGTGCTCAATGCTGCATTCCATTTGCATGGCATTCTGTAGCAGGTGCAATTCATTCTCATTGCACTCAGAACATGAAGATCTCACATCCTCGTTGTTTAATTCAAACATCTTTAATCGTTCAGTGTAGCATCCATTATCATTATTATCCACAGCATCATACAATTTAAGCACTTCTGAAATCACTGGGTCAGTAGAGTAAGACATGATGTGGTAGAATGCACGGGATTTTACAAGTCTATGATTTAAACCGAGAAATAGAATCTTTCACGGGATTTTACTAAAATCAAGACCAAACCGTTAAGCAATGACCAATGGAATGTGTTAAGATGACTGATGGATTGACACAATGATATACAATTGTGTGTTAGGTCTTATGATTGTTTGTGGGATAAGCAGAGATGTTGTTTGGTTGCGATTTGAGTTGGTTGTTGCACGATTTTATGGAGAAATTTAGGTCTAAAAACTTAAAAGCTCAATAACTTCCTTTCGGAGAGGATTTGGGCCTCGAAAAATTTGTTTCACGACATCGTGGTGAAACCTCACAATATTCAGGCTGTTTCGGTCGTTTTGACAGGTATTTCGCTGAAAACGGAGTTACGGATCAAAAGTTATGGCCGTTTGAAGTTTTGACGTAAAAAGTCAACTTTGGTCAAACCTCTTCTTCGTAAAAATCAACCAAGTCGCTATAACCCTTGAACCAAGTCGCTAAGCACCAAGTCGCTAACACCTAATTCGCTATACCACCAAGTCGCTAAAGTCCCAAGTCGCTAAACAAAGGCAAGTCGCTAAATAGTAACTCGCTAAGCCTCAAGTCGCTAGCAAAAATTTCGCAGCAATTCGCTAATCAAGTCGCTAAAGATTCAAGTCGCTAAATAGCAACTCGCTACTGACCAAGTCGCTAACACCAAGTCGTTACCCGTAGTGGAGAGTCCACTACTTGTACTGTAAGTCGCTAGGCCTAAGTCGCTAGCTCCAAAAACTGCAACTCGCTACAAAATTGTAAAGCAAGTCGCTACTAAGAATAACAATCCGTGGCTCAAGTCGCTAGCAAGAAAATCTCAAAAACACCACTTTTCAATCCAAAAACAACCCAACCACGATGATTCAATCTTACCAAATCAAAACCTAAACACTTGTGATGATTCTAAACACAAAAGTACTATCAAAATCCAAACTTTAACACTAGAAATCACCCAAATGATGCAAAAACCACTAAACTTTTTCAAACTCAAAAACCACCTAAAAACCACTAGAAATCCAAAGATGTGTAAGATATGATCTAACCATGGCTCTTGATACCAATTGTAAGATATTAATTTTCACATACACATCAAACCATAACACAAAGTGGCGTATGAATGGAGTTCTAGAGAGAGAAAGTTAGAGGTTTAGGGAACTTAGTGAGAGAAAGTGAAAGATATTATTATGAGCTCCAACTCTCTACCTTGGAAGGTAGAGAGTATTTATAGTCTTACATAAATCGCCACACAACGGGCTGTGGATCAGGCATACAGTGGGTAAAGACCCGTCCGTCCTCCACGGTGTTACTTAACTAAATACTACTTAACTTAAAATAACTACGACTACGAGCTTTCTAACGATTACATATACTTGAGGTGACCGACTCTTTAATACCTGGAATTTCTAATTCCTAACATCAGGTTTTGAGTTTACTTCACTGATGGAAGGTAAAGCACAATAAATTTGTGCATAATCTGGTTGGGGATTAACATTAGAAGACTCAGGTGTTTTGATGATAACCCTTGGTGTGTTAGAAGAATCCGTTGGTGTGACAAAAGTGACCGATTTTGAATAATTAAAAGGTTTGTTGTAAACAACAGTTTTTAATTTTGATCGACTCTCGTCTTCTGCATCTAATTCCTCTTGACGATGATATTCAACAAAACTCATAACAGAATTATCAATTTTATATTCTGCACTGGAAACTTCAGGATTTGGTTTGAATGTTTTGGTTGAAAGCTTTGGTTTGTAGTCAGCAAGATTTGGTCCATATCCTTTTGGATCGGGTTTTAAGGTAAACTTTTCAATAGCAGTTACTGACTCACCATGTTTGTAAACAACAGTTTTAAACTCTTTAAGTTTGCGTTGCAAGCCGATAATTTCTTCAAGATGATTATCTATTCGTTTCGTGGAATGCTTTTTGTATGCAGTGAACTGTTTTTGACAAGTTAACAACTCAGCCTTAGCTTTTTGATTTTCCAAGGTGAGAGCGTTAATTTGCTTTTTATGTTCATGTTTCAGCTGTTCTATCTCAGACAACAAAGCATTCTTCGAAGCGGCTAGATCACGCATCTGTCTCTCTAAATATTATTCGTTTTGATGAGATTTAGTAAAGGCTGCTTCAAAACCTTTTTCACGTTTTTCTTGAGTTTTGAAAAAGTTGAGTTGCTTTTGTAAACATTCAAAATCCTTGGTTAACAGTGCATTTTTACTTTTTAAGGTTTGATTTAATGCACAACATTCTTTAATTTGGGATTGCTGGTCTTTAAGTAAGAGAGCAAGATCTGGATGAGGCAAAAGTTCGGCTTGTTCAACAGAAGTCACAACATGATCATTATTTAGATCCTCAAGTATAACCACGGAGTCAATTTGATTATCAAAGGAAACCATAAGGTCATCTTGATCGTCAAATGTAACTACAGGGTCTATTTGAAAATCGTCGGAATGAGATGTAAATGACTCATTTTGAACATTCTGAGCCTTGCCGGATTCAGATGTTGGCGGAGATATTAGATCCGAGATAAATATGGTTTGTTCGGGTACCTGAGACAAGCCATCAGTGTCATACACTGGGCCTGTGTCACTCATGTGTAACTCATGCATATTAGCCATCAACATAACTGCTGCAGTGGCCTGCAAGTCCTCCATATCATCATCTGAGTCTGCATTTTCCATAAAACTCTGTTCTTTGTCTGTGAGAGATCCACCAGCTTCATCCTTAAGAGCCAAAAGAAGAGCCTCTTTGAAATAAGCACTGCCCCTAGTCCTCGGCTTTGGGCATGCATTAGCCAAGTGTCCCTTCTTATTGCAGTTGTAGCATCGAAGACCATTCAACCCATTCTGAGCATTTCCCTGTTCCACCACTGGAGCTCTGTTGTTATTCCGACCCACAACATTAAACCCTTGACCACCTCCCATCTGACGACCATATCCACGATTCTGAACTTCAACTCGTCCATTGTTTACAACAGCCTGATTTCGTGTGTTAGATGAGGAACGAATATGATTGTTGGATTTGTTGGTATAACGGCCAAAAGCATTAGCAATCATAACAAATCCTTGTTGCAATGCTTCGAACGGATCGATGTCCTCATTAGCTTCACTGACAATTGGTTGAGCATTGTTGTTGTTGTATGGAACCAGTTGATTTTTTTGAGATTGTTGCTGTGAATGATCGTTTTGTGTGACAGAGGCAGTTGGTTGAGTTGCTTGTTGAGGAAGATGATGAGTGTCTAAATACTCATCATTTTTGTACCATCTAGACTGCAAAAACATCTGAAAACACTCAAACACATCAAAATGATTAAAATATCACAAACAAGTGTTTTATGTGTTTTAAATGCAAAAACATCAAAATCTGGTGAAAAACGTATCAAGTTTGCATAATTGGCAGTTTTAGTCCCCCAAGTTACAAAAGTTGTCAAAACTAGTCCCTGGTATTCAAAAACTTATAAAAAGTCATAAAAGGTCCTTGGGATTCACAAGTTGTAAGAAATTGTCCTTTGAAGTTTAAAAATCACAATTTACAACTTTAGTCCCTCAACTTTACAAAAATGTCAAATATAGTCCTTGGTTAATTTAAAAAGTGAAAATTATCAAATTTTAACCTTGTACTATTCATAAATGACAAAATTGGTCCTTATGGTAAACTTTTGGAAAATTACAAGTTAGGCCCTTAAAGTTTCAAACTTGGCAGTTTTAGTCCCTAGACTTATAAAAAATGAAACTTTTTGCAATATTGGTCCATGTACTAATAAAACTTGGCAAGTTTTAACCCTTGTATGAGCTTTGGAAATATTACAGGTTCAATCCTCAAGTTTGGACAAATTACAATTTCGGTCCTTGTGTTATAATACAAACCAAACGGACCACTTATATATTAAACAAAACCCAGCCAAGCCCAATAACCCAACCCGGCCCAATATTTAAAAAGAAAAGCCGCGCTAACTGTTCATCCCCTACCTCTCCACACCTGCTACCACTCACCTCCCTCCACCTGCTCACTACCACCTTTCCAGCTGTAAAACTACCTATCACCCTCACCCTTTCCACCTTGCAAGCCAACTCACCACCTCAATAAATGCACAAAACCTGCTCTAAGACTTTTCCCGCCAAAACACCAAGTGGACGGTTTTGATGATTTTCAATGATCCAAGGGCTGCAATGAAGTGGGATAATCTCAGATGTCGACAAAGACTAAAATAGATCAATATAAATGGGAAAAGAAGCAGAGGAGAAGAAAAAGTAGTGTAATTTAGTTTTGTTCATGTCGAAATAGTTGTTTTTAAAATTACAGTTTATGCTTAAGCTTCCAAGCACTTTGTTATGTAATTTCATTGTAATATAAACCTTTTTAAGTATTGAATTTTAATTTCCAAGTACGAATTCAGTTTATGCATTTTTAAGATCAAAAATCTCAATATGGTCGAATGATGATTGTAGTTGTTGTTTTGTGCTAATAAGCTCATATAAGCCCTTATTAAATCTTTTCTAAGCTTTAAGAATCCTTAAAACTCAGTTGAAATTCAAAAAGTAAAAATACCCAAAAACACCAATAAATTAGTAGAAAAATAAAAAGACAAGAGAAATGAAGATCAAGAATGGTACAGTGTTGATTTTGGATTGTTGTTGGGTTATAGAGCTTCATGGGAAGCCATAGGTTGAGTTCTCAGTCCTTGGTTCTTATTTTTCACTTGGAATCCATTTTGTAAGATTTTTACTCATTTTAGCATTTAACTGTATATGTATGTTCTTTGCTTCAATCTTCATGTTTCTATGTTTCAGTGGTATTATTAAGTGATAATATAAGTTTAATCAGGTTGCTTGTTCTTTGATATTAGTTAGAGCTTATAATTGTATTCTCACAGTTGAAATTGTATAATGTTCATATCTGTGTTTCATGCATGAATTGCTGATATTTTATGCTTAAATGGATTAATATAATCATAAGATAAAGTATTAAATTAGTATTAAGGTCTAAATAATAAGGTTGTTTTGAAAATCTTCATAACAGTCCTTATATAGGGATGTTTGGATTTGCTGATAAACAAGTGTTTTAGCTTATGTTTAATATTGATTGTTAGTGTTTCATGTTACATTAGCTCTAGATAGCTCAGTCAAAACATTAAACATAGTGCTTATTAGTAAAAAAAAGTCAAAATAAGCTTTAAAAATTACCTCAGTTGTTAACTGTTAAGACTTAGGAATACATATTGCATCAAAGTTGCTTATAATTTAGTACACTAGCTTAAATCAATCTCATTGTAGCTTATTACAATTTATTCAGTCCAAAGAATTGATTTAAAGTTCATAGAAGTCAAAGTTTTAGTGTAATTAAAAAGTCAAATATTTCTAATTGCAGTTTTTGAATAAAACTTAGAATTTTATTGTGTGTTTAATACTAAGTTTTAGCTTAAATCCTTTTGGGATAGTAATATTTAACTGCTTAACTAAATTAGAAAAATAATAGCTCTCTTCCAATTAGCTTATAAAGTGCTTATTCTTAGCTTTCTTTTGGCCCCTTCTCTGAAATGATGCCTTGTGCAGCCTTGCACCTCCACAACAGTGGGCATCACCACCACTTTGGTGGGTCCCACAGGCCACACCAGTGGACCCACTGGTGGTTCTTGGTTCCTTACCACTCACCACCCAGCTGACTATCATTTGCAGCCAAGCTTTTGAGCTTAGGCCCTGTGGACCCCACTCATAGATCAGCCAACATGTTGTCCCATTTCTGAAATAAAAATAGTTTTGCTTTGCTTAATTCTTGGGTTAAACTGCTTTTCAGAGGTTTAGGATGGTTGGAATAGATTAGTATTTAGTAAATATAGCATAACCTAGCTTATGTGTTAATTTGGTGTCCAATTGTGGATTTTAGCTTATTTTGAATTGCTTATTTATAAGCAGTTGCTCTACAGTTTCATATTCTCACAAATAAGCATATGTTTTTATATTTTTTATAAACTTAGAATAATATTTTAGTATTTTCCTGAATTTTTCAGATTTTTCCATCACTGTTTAGTATTTTTCCTTATTTAAACTAGTTTTTAATCCTTTTTAAATAGTTTTTAATACAAATAAATCAGAAATAGCTTAAAAAATATGTTTTAAATTTTTATAGATTAAGATAAATATAAAAGTCATAAAAAGTATTTTTCAATAATTTTCTTGGTTTAAATAGTATTTTTTAGCATTTTAATTAGTTTTAAATAGTATTAAATTAATAATAAATACATAAAAAGTCTAAAAAATATCTTTTCAGTTTTAAAATAAGTTTTATCATATTTTAGATTTTTCTAAGTTATAATTTCATTTTTTTAGGTTAATTTTGTATTTTCTTATATTTTAGTGCATTTTAAATACTTAATAAATAGTTTTTAATTAATAATAATTAAATAAATAGTTTTAAAAATAATTTTCTTTTTCTAATAATTTTATTTTATTATTAGGATTGTAAAAATATCATTTTCATATTTGTAGGCCTTTTATTTCTTAAAACTCACGTTTTATTTTGTACGTTTACGTAATTTTATTTAAACGTACGTTTTAGGTTTTAAACGTTCATCATTGTAAAAATAGTGATAGCGTTTATTTAATATATTTTAACTTTTTAATTTCTTTTAATTTGCATTTAAGTCGCTGTAATTTATAAAACTTTTCTTTAGGTAATTATCCATCAAAAACCTTTCTGATCACTATCCTTAGTGATCATTCTATCATCTGATCAAGTGTTTATACACCAATTCATTCTCCGTGGGACTTAACGACCCAGGAATCCACTATATTCCTCTGATCTTAAATTGCATTTGGTGTGTGTCCTGTTTTGAGTTTCTTACGGTTGGTTATTCACAAGTGGCTAGCTTGCGTGAGATAACTTGACGGTTTTGCACCAATCAAATTTTGGCGCCGCTGCCGGGGAGGCTGTAAGCGTGTTTTAAGCATTTCCAGACCCGTACTTACACATATACCACCGTTTGTAAACAGTTTTGTAAAGTTATCAAAATCAAAAAGTTCATTAACACTTTTCCTAAAGTGTTAACAACACCAAAAATATTTTCATTCTTTGTTTTTACAAAATATTTATCAAAAAAAAATCCAAAAATATTCATCTTTACCCTCTTACCCTTTTTGATTCTTTATTCCTTTACCCTCTATCCATTTGATTCTACCTTCTTCTATTCTCATGGAATCTCTCGACTACAACGAATTCTGGAACGAAGTTGAAAAACTTCCTACTTTATCACAAATGTCAAGAATTCGTGTTGTTCGTAATGATCCATTAATTCTGCGTAGGGAAATGGAACGAGAAACCGGGGTGACAAAGGACCAGGTACTTCCCTCTTATAATGGAGGTGCTAAATACGTCCAACCTACGGTTATCCAAAGATCTACTCCCTCAATTGCTCCTAAGCCGTCTAAAATTGATCCTACACTTTCACGATTTACGGTTAAAAGCAAACATGGAGAATTTAGACCGGTGACTAGCAAGAATGACTTGCCTAATCTTCACGTTTCTCAAGAACCAGAACCGGAGACCATAACGGAAGTAGTGGAAATTGCTAGCTCTCAAAGCACACCACTTGTCCCACCTCCGGATTTTTCAAAATGTTCTTTGAGACTTAATAGTCATTCGGATCACCATGTTGGTTTTGTTGATTCTTTGAATGAACCGATTCCTTCTCATAACTCTCAAATAGAATCGTTTATTCCTTGTGTCGGATGTGGTGAGCCTCTTTTTGGTTCACCCTGTCGCTGGTGTACGTGTGTACAGTGTGGTAATGATATTCGGAACGGGAGTTGTTTGTTTTGTGGTTCGAGGAATTCATTTGATTATGATCCTAATCCGAACTCATTTAACGACCCCTCAAATTTTTCCAATTACCCACCACAGCCCGACTTATCTTCATATAATCAACATAACTGCTGTGAATTTTGTGGAAGTCCTCACCAAGGATTTGAGTGTCAATCCGGAAACACGTTTGTCTATGAACAGTTTTCCGGTGATGCTCAGAACTTTGGTTATGACCAATATCCATATGATTCACCAATTCAGGCTCAACAGTTTTACTGTTGTGAGAACTGTGGAGGTCCCCATTTCAGCTCTGATTGTCAAACAGGGAATCCAATTCCTTGTAACAATTACGACTATCACGACCACCCTCCACAGTGCCAAATGACTCAAACTCCTCAGCAAACCCAACAAGACACTTATCTAGAGCTTCTGGAGTCAGTGAAAAGAACTGAGGAGTTGAGTAAAACAGCATTTCGTAATGTTGCCAGTTTTTCTTGTGTATATTGTGGGGGTCCTCATGATGATTATCAATGTCAACCTTCCGGTTTTGACAAATCTCCACTCCCACAATGTTCCATCATTCAAAATTCACATGAGAAATCCATGGAAGAATTGCTAGCTGAAGAGCAGGCTGCTAAAATAAATTCCCAAATTGCCTTTGAAAAATCTGTTAGGGAATCAATTGCAAAAGAAAAACCAGCCAGATCTAGCTCTCAATTTCATTTTATTCCTGATGACAGTGATGATGAAGATACATTTGAAGATTCATCAAGTTCATCAGTGGATATCCCAGCAGTTGAGATTCATTCTCAAATAACTGCTATCACACCCGAAGCTCCCACTCACTCTCTGAACATGGGGGACGAGCATCTTGATACTGTTCCTGAAAAGGAATCGGACGAATTCATAAAGTGTAGTGTTGAGGACCTTGTCCCATTCCCAAGAGAGTCACAGGGAACTTTTGACCATATGTGTGATATCCCTTCCCCTCTTGAGTGTTCAAAAGATCATTTTGAGACTTTCTCCGATTTTAGCAATGATTGTAAAACTTATGGAGACATTGAGAATATCATTCCACTTTCATCGGAAAGTGATGATGATCTCTTTGATTTCAAAGCCAACCTCGGAGAAATTGAAAGTCTCCTTTGTAATGATCGTTCACTCACTTCTTATCTCAACAGTCCAGAAGAGAATGTTAATCACTTTGTTCCTGAAGCATTCAAAACAACTCTTACTAATCCTCTATTTGAATTCGACTCTGAATTCACTTTAATTTCTGAGAATCCATTCTTTGATACTCAGATTGAGGATAGTGATGAGTCTACAGTGGAACAAGAGTTCACAAACTCACTTCATGTGAATGATTCTCTTTACGAGGAGTTCTCCTTTGAACTCACTCATATCATATCTCTACCAGAGTATGATAACTTCCACTTTGATCTAGACATAAATGACCTTTGTGTTCCGGAGGGAAATGTTCTCAACCATGAGAACTTGCTTGATATCAAAATACCATCCCTCCCACCCAGAATTTGTCTTGATCAAATGAGCTTAAATGATGAAATTCATGACCCAGAAATCATGAATTCCCTTTCTGATGATGATGAGTTAGTCAAGATTATTATCATGACTTTCTTTCTCTTCTTCACCTATCCCGTGGCTTCTCCTGTTCTTCACTCCTTCGGGAATGAAGACATTATCTTTGACCCCCGCATTTTCATTTATCATTTGTGAGCCGGTTCTATGTATATCTCATCGGTGTGGAACTTTCACGTACTTCAATGTTTATACAAACATCTTGAATGAAAGTCCGATGGAGATTGTCTCTTCCACTTGCTTCCCCATGAACAAATTAATTCGGGGTCGAGTCAAGCTAGCGACTCGGTAATCAAAAACAGTAGTGCAACATGGGTTTTCACCCATGTTTCTATCTTCTTACCCCTTTCTACCACCTAAGTGTGGGGGAGATGCCCCACATGTTGTATATAGATCTTGAAAATGAATGAAAATTGTAAATATTAAAAAAAGAGAATAATTGTTGTGTTTCTACACTTAGCTAGTAATGTTATCTTTTTACGTTCTAAGTTTCGGCATAACAGCCGGTACTTTGAATATTGAGGACAATATTCATTTCTAAGTGTGGGGGGGGAAATTCTGGCGAATTTGATCATAAATGTACCCTTTTAGTCCCTTTTTCCCCCAAAATGGCCAAATTTTAAAATTTTTTATTTAGTGGAAGTACTATGTACTAAACACAACAAATGGTAATCAGTCCACCATGTCTAACCCACATAAGGATTGGCTAATCCAGGAGCAAACGGCTCTTGGTAAAGATATCTCAAATCTGTTTATGGCTTGCAATTTGCCCAAAATTGTATGCTGTTCAACTCACCATATCTTTAAACTAGTGAAAAGTTGGCTAGCCCGCAAGATTATGGCTTGTGGTAAAGGCAGTTGAAAATCCATAATTGGTAATCGGCTCACCAAAGATAATATTGATAATTTATCTAAGAGTTGGCTAGTCCAGAAGCAAACGGCTTCTGGTAAAGACAAATCAAATTCGTTGACAGCTTATGATTTGCTCAAAATCATTTGGTTATCGTTGTACCAAGGTTCTTGAATCAAAACAATTAGCTACTCCAAAAGTAATGGCTTTTGGTAAAGAGATAAAATCCATTAACTTTTCATAAAAAACATTGCTAGGGACTAGCAATATCTTAGTGTGGGGGATTGATGAGTGTCTAAATACTCATCATTTTTGTACCATCTAGACTGCAAAAACATCTGAAAACACTCAGAAACACATCAAAATGATTAAAATATCACAAACAAGTGTTTTATGTGTTTTAAATGCAAAAACATCAAAATCTGGTGAAAAACGTATCAAGTTTGCATAATTGGCAGTTTTGCATAATTGTACGTTTACGTAATTTTATTTAAACGTACGTTTTAGGTTTTAAACGTTCATCATTGTAAAAATAGTGATAGCGTTTATTTAATATATTTTAACTTTTTAATTTCTTTTAATTTGCATTTAAGTCGCTGTAATTTATAAAACTTTTCTTTAGGTAATTATCCATCAAAAACCTTTCTGATCACTATCCTTAATGATCATTCTATCATCTGATCAAGTGTTTATACACCAATTCATCCTCCGTGGGACTTAACGACCTAGGAATCCACTATATTCCTATGATCTTAAATTGCATTTGGTGTGTGTCCTGTTTTGAGTTTCTTACGGTTGGTCATTCACAAGTGGCTAGCTTGCGTGAGATAACTTGACGGCTTTGCACCAATCAGAGGATAACTTTGTTGAGCATATAAGGCAAGTTGTTGATTTTCCGGATGTGTAGGTGGGGCAATTTGAGCACGAAGAATCCTTTCCCGATCAACTTCCTTTTCATGAGGCTTCAAGTAATCGTACAACAATCCATATGTAGAATGATGCATATTCTTCGCTTGACGGAGAAAAATGACATACTTCTCCCATTCAGGACCAAGACTACTCAGGAACTTAGTATTCACTGCAATTCTTGGCATGATGATGTTGTGTTTATCCAAATCATTGATGATGTCTGAAAATCGATGATGATAGGACTCTAGTGTCTCTCCAGGTTCAATCATGAAGTGTTCATAATCCAAGTAAATTTTGGATTCAAAATCCTCCTGATTGAGTACAGATCCTTCCATAAGAAGATGAATGTGTTCCCACATTTCCTTTGCAGTCTTTTGAGCATCAACACTTCAAAGAATTAGGTTAGGTAATCCTAAAAGGATATATTGCATTGCAAGCTCATCAGCTTCATAGTGTAGAAGTTCTGTTTGATTTAAATCTGCAACAGTAGCAATGTTCGTTTGTTCATCTCTTGGTGGATTTGCATTAGGATCTCCGGGTACAATGACAATAGGCATCTCAAATGGACCTTCCAAGATAACCTTCTTTAAGAACTTTCCATGTGGCTTCTTCAGATCACAAAACCTAAAGAACCTTATCACCCATTGATCGTAGTTTCCTGGAGTGAGCATTGGAGGTCTATCAAGTGATCCAGCCTCATGAATTGATTGTTGGCTGCTTAAAGCTTCACACATCTTTGCAAACCAAGTGGGTTCCTTCATAGTGTTCCTTGATGGATGTTGATTGAAGTCATTTGTGTAGGGTTGAACTTGAAGACTTGGTGGTGTTTGAACCATTTGTGGTGGAGGAATTGCTCCAAGTTGTGGAGTATGTTGTTGATTAAATTGTTGTTGATAAATTGCTTGTTGTTGATTCCATTGTTGATGTTGTGGACTTAGTTTTTGTTGCCGTTGAGAATAAGTGTAAGGTAAATAGTTAGAGTATGGTGGTTGTGACATGTTGAAAACTTGTGTTGGTAAAAATGGATCTTTGTAGTCGAATGAGCCTTTGTTGATGAAGTGTCCTTAGGCGTAGAAATCACAAGAAACCAAGTAGAACTTATGCGTAAAAACACCAAAGTTACGCGTAACAAATAGAGTTACGCGTAGTTTTAGCTTACGCGTAAGTATGGAAAAGACTCTAAAGTTAGGCGTAGACACAAAGTTAGGCGTAGAAATTTAGGCGTAGGATTACCTTATGCGTAAGACTAGGCTTAGGCGTAAGATTAATCTTATGCGTAGGATTTCTACGCGTAAGCTTTATGCTTATGCGTAAGATTAGGGTTTTGCCCAAATGATCTTTTACACTATCACAGTGCAGAAGATATCCAAATTCGACGTATTCTCAGGCTTATCCAAGCAAGAAAACACGGAGTAAACCACGAGAACGAAGATCAATCCACAGATAAAGTTACGCGTAAGATTAGGGTTTTGATACGCGTAATCTTACTCGTAAAAATGATTATGCCCAAAGATGTTTCTAAACCAGATTTTTGTGATGAGGTAGCTTCAATATCACCAAAATAACACAAAAGTGTGAAACTTGATGAACCAAAACTCCTAAAACAGTTAAGCGTAGGACGAACCCTTCGAACAAAAACTAGCTGAAAAACGTATATCCACGCATAAAGTTTGAAACTTTTTGCCAAAAACAAGTTTTTTAACACCTTAAAACATTGAAAGTATAAGAATCTTGGATTAAAAAATGTAAAAAACAAGTTTTTAAGTGAACTAAAGTATCACGTTAGCCTTACGCGTAGGACCAAAAACCCACTTCAAAAGCAATAACGATTCACCCAACTAGTTGTCTCTGATACCACTGATAGGTCACTAGTTTTACAACACAAGCTTAATAGAAAGAGATAAAGGCGATTGAACAATAAACCAAACACACACACACACACACGATATAGTAAGACAGTTATGCGTAGGGCATGAGTGAAAGGAATAACTTGAACAACCAACCCTCAAGTGAGGGTTATTACATAGTATTTATAGGCACTCCTTCCCTTTTCCTTATTGGACATGGGCCTAAGCTTATGGGCCTTCTACATAAGCTAGACCTTAAACAAACATAAAGGCCATAATAAACTACCTATTACATATGAGTAACTAACACTTGATTTAAGGTTTAGGAGTGATTCCAACACAGTGTTTCAGGGTAGACAGATCAGAAGTTTGAAGCATAGGGTGTCTATCTTGGAAAGACTAAGGAGGCCAGGGATTGCTGCTTATAGGAGAGCCAAGAGAGTGCCTAAGAAGGCTAGCTACTCAATTCATCAAAGTTTGGAGGATGCATCCAAACAGGGGAGGAGTAAGAGCAAGGATTCAGGGGAGGATGTGCGTTTGGATGATGGTTTGGATTTGAATAGTGGAAATACTGATGGTGATTTTATGGTGATTGATAAGGATGGAAATGAAGCAGTGCTCGAAACATTGAAGGTTGTGGTAGAAGACAAAGAGAAAGAAGTGGTGCAGGCAACAACCACTGTTGGTATTGCTAAATCCCCTGCTAGTACAATTGAAACCACTGCTGCAACTTCTGAGGTAATTTTCACAACTGTTACTTCAG
Organism: Chrysanthemum seticuspe; assembly: GCA_019973895.1. Lineage (NCBI taxonomy): Eukaryota > Viridiplantae > Streptophyta > Magnoliopsida > Asterales > Asteraceae > Chrysanthemum > Chrysanthemum seticuspe. The sequence continues at coordinate 201,955,398 of BPTQ01000002.1, forward strand.
ATACACCTTTAGCTATTACAACCACTGCTACCATAGTTACAACCACTGTCACACCACCACCCAAGTCTAAAGAAGTTGAGAAGGAGGCTGATGGTACATTGTTAAACTTAAGTAAAACCTCATTAAACCCTGAACCTAGTATTGCACCTATTTCTATTATTCTGAAACCAACTGGATCAAAACCCTTGAGAATTTTGAAAATTGGTGAGCCTGTAATGACTAAAGTGGTTCAACCAGATATTGGAAAGGGGAAAGGTATTGCTGAGTCAGTTTTGAAGTTCAAGAATAGGCAAGAGCAAATTTCCCATGATGAAGAGCTTTCTAAGAAATTGCAAGCTGAAGAAGTGGCAGCTGCAGAGAAGCAAAAACAAGAAGAAGAGGAAGCTACTCAGAAATTGATTGAAGAGTGGAATATGGAACAACCTTTACTTCAAGCCTCTGAAATGATAAGGAAAAAATACACTACTCTTGAATGGGCACAATTAGACATAGCTACAAGGCCTAAGGTTTTGGCTGAGAGGGCAAGAAAGATAAGACAGGAGAAAACTGTAAGAAGTTATTAAGCTAAAAAGAATAAACCTCCAACTAAGCAAGAGATGAGAAATCAAATGATGAAAGTTATCAGGCACATGGACATGCATATTGGTGTTAATTTGAGAAAGTGTACATATGAGCAGGTTGAGGAGATTTATCAAGCTTGCAAAAGAAGATGTGATGACTTTCTTCCAATGAATTCTGAGAAAGAAGAAGAGTGGATTGAGAACAGACAAAAGAGAAAAGCTGATATTCAGGAGGAGTCTAGTTCTAAGAAACATAAAGTGGATGAAGAAATAGAGTCTGAGGTGAGTTATGCAGTGCCTCTTACAGTTGATCATCAAATTGTTTCTTATACATTTGAAGCTAATGGAAGTGAAGGATGTTGGAAATTTATAAGAATCAATGGTGAGTTTTGTGAGTTTGTTAAATTTACACAAATGCTTTACTATATGGATAGAGATGATTTGATGAATATCTAGAAGCTATACAAAGAAAAATTTGGTGATTTATGTCCAGATGATTATCATGAGAGGATTGCGTATCATAATCTGAAGATCTTGTTTGAACCTACTCATGATCAACCAGAATGGAAAGGACTCTACAATGGCAAGGTTACAAGATGGTTTCTATATCAGTCTTGTGGAGTTCATGTGTTAACAGTTTCTAGAGAGATTATTCATATGTTTGTAGAAAGTGATTACCCTAACTTGAATAATCATCCAGGAGTTCTTACTCAGATGTTACAGCCTGGTGGCTTAAAGTTGCAGAAACCCTATGATGATCAAGCTTACAGGTTGCTGCTAAAATATGAGAAGATACTTAAACCTGATAAGTGTTTGGATACATCCTCCAAGTTAGAAGTTTTGAGTTTAAAGGAAACTTGATAATTCTGTTAGAACATATCAAGTTTAGGGGAGGATTGTTGGGTTTTAGGTTCCAATGAAAGGAATTATTCTAAGTATGGAACCACGGCCAGCTTTAAGGAAACCATGGCTAAAGGAAAAGAATCCACTGGTATGTTAAAGCACGGCTAGTAGTCTCATGTAACCACTGCTAATGTAATATAAGCACTGCTAGTTATGTATGCCGGTTTAATGTTTTGTATTAGATAAATATGGAAAAGATATTTATCTTGTAGGTTACGTATTGTATATTGTAAAGGACTCCTTAGCCTATAAAAGGAGGTCCTAGGTTAGAGTTAGATATACGTGTTTTTTATATATCTAAAGTCGATACACTTCAAGGTTGTAAAACCCTAATACTATTGAGAGTATTCGTATTTATAATATTGAGGTGTTTAGTGATTATTACTGTTATTCTTCTTAAGGTTAAACATTAAATTCCGCGTAGTGTTTAACAGTTTGTTCAAGTTTAAGTCAGCTTCTATATTAGATCGTTTGCTCAACTGGGATCAACACATATCTATATCTGATAGCGTCTCAATATTAGTGGCTCAAGTCCACTAATTACATGCTTGAATCAAGCCCATTACCAAGACCTATCAAGCGGCTCGACTTAAATCCCAGGTCACACATGGATTTGTAAAACCTATCAGACCAGATTGAGCACGCAAGTACTAATTGCTCATCAACTGTCACTAGCGGTTAAGATGTACCATTTGAAACTGTACAATAGGGACGCACGACAAGCACCATTTTGTATGAGCCAAGGATTGCACAACACCTGTCCTCCTTATCTGCTCTCAGATGATCAACAAGTGGCTCCCTAGCAGTCGTTGATCATCCCCAAAGGTTTTACCTCTAAACCCTAAAAGCCTTTTTATAAAAGGAGAGTAACACAAAAAACTTTACAAGTTTCACACACTTGGGCAAATACCATCTCACAAAGTATGGTTTTTGTTTAAATATTACCTGAGCTTCTTGATTCTTATCAATCTCATCAGGTCCTTGCCGTTCTACATGGGAAACCAAACAACAAAATCATTCTCATCCCATCTCTAAACCGATTTACATACCATACGTAAACAATATCTATATAATTTTGAGTTTAATGCATTAAATGAGAGTATTAATGATTAAATTTCATATAATAACAACGACAATAGAGCATTCATTATGATAAAACACTTTGAAACTTTATAAAAGTTAGAGTTCATAAATATTTTCCAACAATGAGAATGTAATCCTCTAGATGCGATGCTTTTTTATTTCTTTCTTTTTTAATCAGAAAGGTTAACTATCTCACAACATTTACATCACAAATCTATCTCATATATCTCAAGCAGGACTTGAACCCAAAATCATTTTGTTGAAAAGCTATTGGGATACAAGCCCTTGATACGATGTCATTTACACCACAAATCTATAGAACCCACAAATCCACAAAACCCACAACCATTTTGTTGAAAAGCTATTGGGACACAAACTTTTTGGTACGATGTCATTTACACCACAATTCTTGTTAGATATTACTTTTCACATACACATCAAACCATAACACAAAGTAGCATATAGATGGAATTCTAGAGAGAGAAAGTTAGAGGTTTAGGAACTTAGTGAGAGAAAGTGAAAGATATTATTATGAGCTCCAACTCTCTACCTTGGAAGGTAGAGAGTATTTATAGTCTTACATAACTCGCCACACTTTGGGCTGTGGATCAGGCATACAGTGGGTAAAGACCCGTCCGTCCTCCACGGTGTTACTTAACTAAATTACTACTTAACTTAAAAGAACTACGACTACGAGCTTTCTAACGATTACATATACTTGAGGTGACCGACTCTTTAATACCGGGAATTTCTGATTCCTAACAATCTCCCCCTAAGGGAGGTCACCTCAATCATACACCAAAATTACATTGAATACAAATAGATATTACATTAACAATTGATCTTGCATTCTTGATGTAGTCCTTTGCTCATAAGCTCGTAGTCATTGATTCTTCACATTGCATGTTTGGTTACCTCAAGTGGAGGTCTTTTACTGATCCACGTGATAATCATTTTGAGCCATCTTTTGAGATCATCAGCTATCAACAATCTCTGAGACATCCATTGTGGTGTTGTGACTTTGGGACCGACATGCTCACATTCTGGATCATGATATCTTCTCATCAGAGTAGCGGAAGCTTTAGTTGATTCATGATATTGGCAGCAGCGTAGCAGAAGCATGGAGTGAAAATATCAGAGTCATTGATGCACTAATCATGATTTCTTTTGAGATGAATGTGTTAAGTGAGCATGCGGCTGTGGATTGACCGCTTCATTCTGATCAGCTGCAAATGTTGGGCGTACCTGCATACAACAGTTAGCAACAAATCGCACGAAAGTGTCTTTGATCACTTTCGTTGAATTGAGGTACACGGCCCACGGTTCCCCGTTGATCAGTACAAGTACTGCCTGTGATCAGGTAGGATTCCTAAGAATCTCCTTGACAGGGTTTCGCAGCTGTTCTAGCTGTTCTCAAACCGGAACATCTCAAAGAAGACAACACGGAGTGAGTGAACCCTCGAATTTTAAGTCCACTGATTGATGAAAAGAGATTTGAAAAACAATCGTGTATTGCTCAATAGAAATTGTTTTTGCAATACAACGAAGGTTTTATTGAAAATCAATTATCAATCATAAGAACACCTTTTGGTTTGAAAAATTGGTACACGGTCGATGTGCTAAAGAAAAGTGTTTTTAAGCACAATGACCGGTTTTTCAAAGGTATCCGTCAATCCATAACCTGAACCAGGATTGATTCAAGAGATTGAATCGCCCCATTGTTTCTGTTCAGTTGTCACATGGTTGATCTATATAATAGATCTCACATGCCACCTACCAGGAGCTTGTTTGATGTTGGCTCCAAAAGGCTTTCCATCTTCATTGTGAATATGTAAACACATCACTCAGATGTTCTGGCAATACCACAAGGAAAATGCGTAGGACTCAAGATATAATCTCTCTTTCCACATTGTGTGAAACAGAGAGTCTTCATTGAAAGTGTCCTAATGAGATTTATTGATGATCTCGTGGCTCTAGACTCAATTTGTGCATATTTGGATCCTATAACGGAGACTAGGGAGAGGGTCTCCTTCTTCAATATCAACCATCTCTAAGAGAAAGTGGATAGATAATGTCGGTTCCCCGTGAGAATGAAACAAGTCCTTTTAAGAGGAACTTGAGTGGTTTGGAAAGTTGAAGTGCAGTGCGTCACTGGGTCCATGACGTCTTGTCTTCAATACCGATGTTACCATCAGTAGCATATGAAGTGAACCCGGTTTCTGCCCTAAGGTTGAATTAATGGAGGGCTATTTGTTTTCACCCTATTTTCATTCAATTCTTTTTAATTCTTCAACCCCTTCAGTGCTTACCGAGACTTCATAGCTAGAACCTTGTTGGGTTTATTCCAGTACTAGCTCAGTCTTAGTCCGCACTCTTCCCATATCTCATTTTTCTCCTTTTCTCATCATACCTAAGGACTTCTACACTAACTAGTGGATTTTCCCTGGGTAGATCCCTCCGGTTCTGGCGGATCATGGGAACACTTACCTAACCTTATCATCCTTATATCACCGTACATGAAGTAAAGTTGGTCGGTCTATTTGGTATTGTTCGTCTGCCATTGGAACCAATTGAAAACCATTTGAAAATCAATTCAGATACTTGTGATATATTATCAAAGCATTTTGTACCTGAATTGTTTTTTTGATATTTTTAGAACAAGAACTCCCCCTCAACATGTGCATCAAGTATTAGAAAATGTTTTGCACACGGAGGCAAGAGAAAGAATTAACTTCTTTGATTACCATTTTCTAAAAGATATCAACATCACTTCCCACATTAAATCAAGTATATATAGCATTTCCGGGAAGGATGAGGTTTCCATAAATTTGCTCCCCCTCAATATGTGCCTCGAGGTTTGAAAAGAGTTTTGCACATACTAGAGGGAACTTGCACATTGGGATGAATGATCACGTTTCAAATCAAAGGTTTAAGATAGATGCTCCCCCTCAACATGTGCATGGAAAATTTGAAATCGTTTGTCACATGTGGGAAGGACAGCATGTACACTCTTATGAGACCATTTACCGAATTATCAGTTTAAATCCAATTTAAATCACACATTCTCCCCCGATCACAATTATCAAAACATTTGAGATTTGTGATCTCGTATAGATTTAAATTGATTTTGAAAGCTTTTAAGGGGAATTGTGACTTGATTATGAAAGCGTTTTAACTGATAAGGATCGGATTTCAAGACTTTAAACTCCATTGATAAAACATGCATGTATATCTTTTGAAAACAATTTAATGCCAAATAACTTTTTAATTTAATTGAAATCATTCTCCCCCTCAATCAATGACGTAGGTTGTTGATTGAGAGATAGAGATTTTGACAAATAAGTTCTGATGATTATCAAAAATAGAGATTGAGTTATTTTTCAAAGCATTTAGTTTTCAGCATATAAATGTTTATAGAATCAGAGCATAGGATTTGGAAACATGGTAAAACATGGCTCTGTTCTTTCTTTAA
>BPTQ01000002.1:201972564-202105164 GCA_019973895.1 Chrysanthemum seticuspe
ACAACCATAATCGTACACCTCTTAGACGTGCTAGAGAAGGAGGGCGCTCGTAGGTAGTCGTCGTTGAAGGGTCCATGTCAGTGCTTGTGGTTAACTAGTAACATTAGAAAAGAATTTCTTATCTAATGATGTTAACAAGATGGCTACTTACAGAACTAAGGTTCTGTTTGGGATTGAGTAAATTGAAGATTTATTATTCTCTGTACATTGCATTCTACACTATAACTTAGCTCAATACAAACACTGCAAAATTATTACCGGCTTGGTATAATTTATCCTGGCTTGGTACACATCAAAAGCTTATTACTCATATTGAATTATTGAACTCATTCATTTCATAAATCTACTCGATTATGATCACATTTGGGATTATTGGCTTTGGGATTTAATGTGCCTTCAAAACTCATATATAACTCGATTCAAATTAGGGTTTCGGTTATTAGGGTTTACACTAGTATTAGCTCATCTAAATACTTTACTTACTCAAGTTATTAAGTTATACTCATTATTCGAAAACTACACATGGTTCGGTCCTATTTAATATGGTTCGGCCATTATTAAAACGTCACAAACATAACTCGATTCAATATCACATCTTACGTTACATGTCTCTTATTATTTAGAAGTTAAATGAGTTAGGGTTTGTCTTGGAATCAAGACATTCATCGGTAGAACAATTGTAGTAATCTATTCTTTAAGAAAAGATTACAATGATCAATTGGTGTTCGTGACTGTACCTGGGAAGTTGCTGCTGATGGATGCTCGCGGGAGGAAGAGATCGTGCAGATTCTCCACATGCTAATACCAACAACATCATTGGAATCTCAAAGTCAAAAGGAAGTGTGAGCATGGTGGAGAAAGACGTGGAGACACCTAACCAAAGAAGTTGACAAATGGCAGACAACACATTAACTGATCACAAAGCATGAAGGAACAAAGAATTAAGACTATTCTATATCTACACACAAATTCAAGCTCAAGGAAAGTAAATACTTAATCAAGTGGAGCATCTTTTGAATAACCACCCCTTAGGGGGAGATTGTTAGCCTTAATAATATTTAATAGAAGTGATGGTCATTCACGTTTAGGAACTTTGTAACTTGTGTTAGATATCGTGATAGAATAGTCAATGGGCTCGTGGATTGGGCTAAACTAAATGGGTATTAGTTAAGTTAAGCTAGCCTTGTATAAGTTCATGTAACCAATCCAATCCAAGTCCATCTCACGGCCCATGGAAAGCCCATAAGGGCGTTTAGTCTAGGAGTATAAATACCCCTAAAATGTGTCATTTGAGGGGTGTGCTTGAGTGTGTATGTGTGTGTTTTCTTTCAAGTAATACAAGTTTCCTTTCATCTTGTTTCTCTCTACACATATACGCATATAACATATCATATCAAGTCACCATCTTTCTATTTCATCTTTCTACGCATATAGTGTCTTTGTGGTTTAACGTGTATTCATCTTGTGGAAACGTGGGTATACGCGTAAGGTTGATGTAAAAACAAGGTCCTACAAGACCTTTCTTTATTTGTTTCCTATATTTGTAGTAAATGTTGTAAGTAATCCCTTATGTCGTCCCATTGAGGGAAGATTGTTGGAATCGCTCCTAACTCGTAAATGGAACGACATTGACGAGATTACATTTTCTATCTTTGTTACCTTAAACACATGGGCTTGTTATGTCAATTACCCATTGTTGTATGTGTTTGGGTATATAAACCCCTCCATACTTCCATGGAGGGGTGAGATTTCTTAGTGTAAGCTTTCCTTTCATCAATAATAAAACACATAGTTCTCTCCCTTCTCTCTAGTCTCTCTCTCTCTAACATGATGAAGATGTTCTTTCATCTTCCAATACCTCCCGATTCACCAAATCATCCACATATACGATCCTGACAAAGATGCTTCTAATGGGGTATCCAGTTATTATAAAAAAACATATGTGGATTTATACATATAGTCATTTTATTAGGACAGTTGGTGGTACCTCAATGTGGCCAAAGACTGACAAAATACCACCACTACCCCCAAGAAATAAGTCATGCAAGGTAGGCCTAGGAATAAAAGGATAAAACATCCAAGTGAGGGTGTCAATGAAGTTTCTAAGACTGGTAAACTGATGACTTGCATAAACTGTTAAGAGAAAGGGCATAACAAAGCAAGATGTTATAATTTAACTAGGCCAAAACCACAGAAAGAAAAAAGGAAACCTGGCAGGAAACCCAAAAAGGCTTCCAATCAGCCCTTCAACCCACCAAAGGATGGTTCTGGTCCAAGTTCAGATCCAAATGATGCACAGATGAAATTCCAATTCCAAGTTCATATCTAAGTGTTTCAGATCCATCTCTTTCAAATTGATGCAGGTATTCCGACCAGGATTTAATATTCATAATTCTCGTCTACCTAAGGTCTACCCAATGCACTAACGAGCAGTGAACCCGATTGTGCGTAGTATAGAAGGTGGTAAAGCCGAGGTCGTTCCCAAGAGCTATGTAGATGGGGATCCTATTAAGTCTAAGTGCCACTTGTTTTAAATGGTTTTAAGGTTGAAATGATTAATTAAACTAAAGACAAGAAATAAATTGCGTAAAGTAAATTAAGGTTGTGAACAATGCTGAGAAAGTGTGCTAACCTAATTAATCATCCTATCATGTAATGTCTATGTTTTCTAAATTACTTCCAATTGATTCAAGTGGGGGTTTAAGTCGCTCGGACAACATTTGGTCATTTCGTCCTAACCTATCAACAAAGGTTCCTACCCGACGTCAAAGGCCTACCCTTTGGGGAGTCGAGGGTCTTAAGCAACCTAAGACAAGTCATTACGTACCCTACATGCAAGATTCAAAATAATGAGTTGCCGGGTGCTAGCATATTAGACACTCATCCATAACTTCTTAAGTTCATCCATCCGAACGGTGATCCTTTGATCAATTCGCACAAGATGGAAAGGTAGTCAGTTGGTCAATTCTTACCAGCCCATTCTCTACCTACTTACTTAGGGTCAGTTGGTCAATTCTCCTAAGTAACTAGATACGACTGTACTTCAAAACTACCGAAGCTAGGGTAACTACCATCGAACTATGCATGCATACACTAGAAACAATTTATGGAAGCATGAAAACACAAACAATACAATCAAGGAATCATAACTAGGCTAGCACCAAGGGTGCTTAGCCGATCGTATTAAAAGATACAATAAATTCAATGTTTAACATAATTGAATACATGAATTAAAGTAAAAGATAGTAGTGATCTTTTAAGCTTATCGATATGGTGTGATTCCTCCTTTGGAGATGGCTCCGTATGCTCCGTGTGATCTGCCTTTAGAACCCTCTTCACGTTCTCTGCCTTTGAGTTGTGAGTGAATGATGTGAAATGCAGATTTTAGGGCTTGTATTTATAGACCCGATCACAGTTACGACATAACTTAAGTTGAGAGTTACGCCGTAACTTAATTATCTTCAAAACAGAAGCCTCGTAAAGGTGAATACGGTGTAACATAAAGAATAGTTACACCGTAATTGCAGCTCCACCGTAGTGTTGATGAGAGTTACGCCATAACTAATACGTCCTCTTAACAGAAGGTTGTTACGTTGTAGTGCTTGTGAGAATGTTACGGCGTAGTTAATGGAGGCGCGAAACATTTCATGACCTAAATGATTACGGCGTAACTTTAGTTGAGAGTTAAGCCGTAACTGCAGTTGAGTTGGTCTTCTGTGACAAAATCCTATCTACGACGTAATTGAGAATATGAGTTACATCGTAGCTTCTGCATAAATAGCATACTAAGATAAAACCGTTAGGAAAATCTCCAAATTCACGTCTCTAAGCTCCCATGCTCAAATTTTACCTGGAAGTGAAATATAAAGGAATACAAGCATAAATCCATATAAATGACATAAAATATGAGCATAACCGGAGGAAATTAACACTAAAAAGGCAGGATTATTTGATGTTATCACATATCCAAGTTTTGTAGATCTAAATGCAAATCACAGCTTCACTGGACTACTACAAAGTGTGAACAACATGTATGATTTAAATGTTCATTTTTTATAAATTGACTGCTACAAAGTGTTACATGATCTAACTTCTATTCCTCTTGACAGAGAAAGGATGCTGAAATTACTGATGTAGAAATTATGAAAGTTGCTGAGATTAATGAAGCAGAAGATAGAGCAAGAAGAGAGGCAAACAGAAAGTACAATGAAAAGGTTCTTGAGGATGCAAAAAGACTTGGTCTTTATAAAAAGAGAAGAGCTGATGGATTTAGGGGACCATCTGAGAGGATCTGGAATCAAAAGAGGAAGGAAGACCCCAATGCTCCTAGACACTACCCAGATACAACACTTGATGTATCAGAATAAAGTATGGAGAAAGTAGTGGAAGACCCCAATGATCTATAAACAATATCTTCTGTTAGACACTAAGTAGTGGGTTTGTCTTTAATCAATGTGTTTATGTTTCTAACTTATTCAGTCATGTAGTACTGGACCACTTTAATGTAGCATGTGGATGATACCACTTTAAACAATATCTTTTGTTTGACTCTATTATCGTATATGCAGACCTTTTTTTACCCTCTATCATTTCACTTGTCTGTTATGACCCATTACACTTGTCTATTATAGAAAAAGGCCATATTCGTAGATAGAAAAGGACCATACAAAGGACCTTACATAGATATTCCTATTACATTTCTACCATGCATCAAAAGATTTTGTCATTGAGTTTTAACCCATACATAAACAACTAGCATCCCTTAAAAACATTTATGGTAAAATAAAAAGCTGAAGACACAGAAATTAAGCTAAACAACCAACTTATTCTAGGCCATGTGTCTTTTTTCTTTGCCCTTATTGTTTGCAACTGGTCCTGATGACTTTTTGATTCCAAAAGTCTTACTTTTTATTGCAGCCCAAGTATGTTTATTTGCAAGCCCAAGCACTTGGATCCTTTTACCAGGAATTTGTTGACTTTCAACATTTTTAGTAGCTTTTGACTTTTTGGCTTGAACATTTGTTGTTCTTGGTTGAACTGTTTTTGAGCTTGAACCTGTTTTTTCCTGAACAGTGCCATGGTCATCTTAGAGCTTGAATGATAGCTAGAAACATAGCTTGAAATAGATGACGAGTTAGAGCTTGAATCATCAGCATGATCATGAGCAAGAAAGTATGAATTCCAAGATGGTGGAGCCATGAGGTCAGAACTTGAATCAGTTGAAATGGTTATGACTTCTGCAACCCAATATTAAATGAATCAGTGTAAGGACCACATAATGATTAATTATGGAAGGACCACAAAAAATAAGATTTTATTGAATACATACCTGGTTGATTACTATAACTCATTGTTATGAAATTGGGTGTCCTTGATTAGGGTTTGACAGGAAGATGTTGGGTGTATTAGTGTGGATATAAATGGCAGTGAAACCATATAGTAAATGCAATAAATGACTGGTTGGTAGAGTACCATTTATGTCTCAACCTATTTGACTTTTCTCTTTTGACACATTTGACTTTTCTGTTTTGACCCATTACACTTTAACATATTTGAGCAATTGTTAATACAAATAAGCCGTAAAAACATTTATTTATATTTTACGATCTTCTAATGTTTTGTCGATAACAAACGTAAAATCATTTTAACGAAACAAATAAAATACGTAATTAGTTTGAGCCAATAGTTTTTCTAACACACTTACGTTTTCACATAAAACACTAAAACAAATATAAGTGATTTTATGATTTAGTATTACATATGTACAACAACTAGTGTTTACATATTTGGGTAAAATATATACATAACTAGTATGTAGTATATTGGGTAATATAAATGGGTAGAAACTTAAGTATCATAACCCATTGACCAAATACATTGAATGTAGTTGGGTACAACCCAAAGTCCATGACCCATATCCATGGAGCTTGACCCATAACCCATTGCATGACATCATGCTTATATCATATATGGATAATATCCATAACCCATGGTATTGACCTATACCCATGTGACTAGGTGCATTGCACTCATAAGATACATTGTGTCTAGTAAAAGACCCATGGATCAACCCATGACCCATAACCAAAATACCCATGGGTAAAGAGGAGCGTCCCACGGATCCCTAGCTTTACGCTAGACGGATCCCTTGTGGGAGGGATCCGGGGAACAGTAGGCATTTTCTCTCTATAAATAGTGAGCCATTTCTTTATTGTTGCACACCCCTTTTCTAACATACTTTCCCTTTGAGTTAAAAACTCTCTAACCCCAGATCCAAGTGATCTATGTTTGTAGTTTTGTTTTTGTGTGATTCTCTAGGTTCCTCTTAAAGGCGAGATCACCACCTTTGAAGTCAAGCAAGCTCAAGTCCATGAGTTGCTATGCTTCCTCATCATCAAGACTACTGAAGTCCTCTTGTTGATGGTTCTTTTTCTTTCTACTAAGAAGTGTAGTGTTGAAGACATTAGTGAAATATATCTCAAGTGTCAAGACGAAGACATTAGTGAAAGGTGTCGATCGTCCGTATTGTAGGCATTAGTGAAGGGTGCCTAGAAGTCAAGTCACAAGACATTAGTGAATGGTGTCTTGAAGATCTAGTTAAAGGCATTAGTGAAAGGTGCCTAAGATGTACATTCGATATGGTGTGTTTCGATGTACAAGATAGATTAGCATTATATCCAAGGATATTGATATCCTTGATGATGTTGTAATAAGGAGTTGGTCTCCTTTGGGATTCGTCGTTGGTGTAGTGTTGGGTTGTAGTTCCTCCATTGTAATGGAACTCGGTACTTAGCCTAGTACCGGATAAAGGGTAGGCGACGTTGTGGTAGGTGTGGTTCACCTTGGTGTGAAAGAACCCGGTGGTTAGCCTTGTACCGGAAAAAGAGTAGGCGATAAGGAGTCGGTGTTGTGTAGTGATTACAAACTCTCGAGTAGGTGACTCGGGGAGTGGAGTAGGGCAAGGAAGGTGTCCTTGTAGCCGAACCACTATAAATACTCGCGTTGTGGTTTTGTGCTTCTTACTCTTATCTTTTCATTACATATTTATACTTCTATATGTTGGTTTATCAACATCCAACACACATCCAAATTACAATTGAACCCATTTGACACATTACACTTTAACCCATTTAACTCATTACACTTTAACACTTAAAACACATGACATAAAACTACATTAGATAACAACATTATACCATTAAATTACACCTTTTCAACATACATTAGATGAGGACATAAAAACTACACAATCCTACCCTTGACAGCACCATTACATAACAACATCCATACACAATCCTAACCTAGACAATACATCCCTAAAGCCATACCAGCTTAAACTACACAGAACCCACAAAATCCATCCCTAAAACCTTTATCATCAGTTGACTAGGAAATACATCACAAACACGACCACATCAAACACAATAACTGCTTTCTTGTAGCATTCACAAGTGGTTGTTCTCTCATTCAGTTCCAACTCCAAATCATGAATTCTTGACGTGTAGGTGTAGTCTTGCACTTGCATTTCTCTCCTTAGTTGTTGGACTTGAGTATAAAGGTTGTGCATCTCATTTCTGTAGTAACCATAATGTATCTCAAGATCAAGAAAGTAGTAGAATCTGCATTGTTTTCCTGAATCCTAAAAGTAACAAAATGAAAACAAAAATTAACACAAACACAATCAAAAAACATAAAGATCATTGCTTTTCTTACACTTGGATGAGGGCACCACAAGAATCGTCTAGCTGGGTTTACAGCAGTGCGTGATGTTCTTTCAACCACATGCAACTCACAGAAGCAATGGGTGGGTATAGGTCGAAGCCAATTGGATGAGGAGGATGATGAAGAAATTATTTTGGTTATGGAGTTAATTAATTGATTTGGGATTTAAGGTTAGTATTTTGGTTAAAAAACTAGGGTTAGTATTTGGGGGAAAAGGGAATATATAAAAGGGGAAGAGATTCAATGGTTATATTTGCTGACTGGGCATGCCACGTCAGCAACAACAATACTAACAGGTAAAAAATTCAAAAAGTGGCCATATTAGCACGAAAATGAAAGTACACGTACCATATCGGGACATTTTGAAAAGTATGTGTCTATTGTACAACTTAAACCCCTTAATTACATATCTAAATTAACAACTTAGTGAGTAATATAATTAATTGATTAAATTTAATTATCTAATTAATTAATTAAATTTAATTATCTAATTAATTAATACAATTAAATAATATAATTAATTGATAAATTAACGAAATTGTTCATGTTATAATAGAAGGTATTGGCGAAGACATGTTCTCGCCAAAAGTTTGTGGGCCCGGTTTGAGAACTTTGACTGAGAATTTGTGTGGGTCTCACGCGTTGTCGCTTAAACGTGATTTTGTCCTCGGCAATACTTTTAGCGAGTGGCTTTTGGCGAGGACGTGTTCTTGCCAAAGACTTTTTGTGAGGACATGCCAATGACCCCAATCCATCCTCGCCAATGAGGCTGATTAGTGTTGTGTTGCCATAAGCTCTTATCGATTTTGAATATGTTAGTATAGGATTTTACTACTTTTAGACTCATATTAATTCGGTTTTCAATTTTTAGACTCATATGTATACACGGAAGTAAGTTTGGTTTTAGAATAATAAATTACTCCGTAATAAATTTTAATACAAATAGACGAGCTTTTCAAGCCAAGCTCAAGTTGAATCGTTTTCGAGTCTACGTCATGAAGGTTCAAGATCTATCAAGCCAAACTAGAGCCTAGCCTTACATGATGGTTCTTGCTGAACTCAAATTAAAGAGCAATAAGCTAATTATATACGTTGTTTGGAACAAACTGGCTTCCAAAGAAGGGGTCAATGAATTTATAGTGCGAGCTCCTATCAATCGGTTGCAAACACTTTTGAATCTGGCAAACAGAGGAGCATGGCTATGCCGGTGTTGAAAATACGCTATGCACCTATTATGGGATGGCTGCTGATCCTAGGATTCATCTTTTTGGCTCTTGGCGCTCAAGTGAAATCGATAATGGTTAGTGGCAATTGGGTCCCTTTAAACCTATGAAGGTCACCTGTATCACAAGCCTAAACTTTGCTAACTTTGGTGGCAAACTGTTTAATTTGGCTATATGGACTAATCAGTAATTTGTTCCCGTCTTTATATAAAAACAATGTTACATATCATACATGGTTTAAGTTATGTGTGCATCTTTATTCAGGAACCAATGAATCAACAAGACTCAAACCAGGTGTTTTCTTCAAACTCCCATCTTTCATGATCACCCTCAACCTTGAAACATCCTCCCAGCGACCAGCATCTGCATACATATTCGACAAGACAACATAAACACCATGATTATCAGGATCCAATACAAGCATTTCCTTCACCACTCTTTCCGCAACCTCAATATTTCCATAATTAGCACAAGCACTCAACAACGCTCCAAGTATCTTCAAATCAGCTTTCATTGGCATGCTTTTTATTAGCTCCTCAGCCTCAACCACTTCCCCGCTTCTACCAAGAAGATCAACCATACATCCATAGTGTTGTATCTTTGGCTCGACACCATAAATACTCTTCATTGAGTTGAATATGTCACGACCATAATCAAGCATTCCACCATGACAACAAGCAGATAAAACACCAACAAACGTACTATCATTTGGAACCACGTGATGGTTCTTCAGCTCACGAAAGAACTCAACTGCTTCTTTAGCATGCCCATGAACTGCTAACCCCGAAATCATTGCATTCCACGTTACAATGTTCTTACTCTCCATCTTATCAAAACAGCTTCTAGCCATCACAAGCTCCCCATTCTTAGCATACATATTCACCAAAGCCGTACCAAGAATAACCCCCGTCTCAAACCCTCTCCCTTCCATATACCTATGAATCTTCTCTCCCATATCCAAACACCCCGACTGCGCACAAGCAGACAACACAGACGCCAAACTCGGCCCACTTGGCTCAAACCCTTGCTCAACCATCTCACCAAACAAATCCACCGCTTCTTTAGCAAAATCATTTTGCGCGTAACCACACACCATCGTAGTCCAAACATTAACATTCCTCCCACCGAAACCATCAAACACTTGGCGCGCAAGCTCCACCGCGCCACAAACCGAATACCCCCTAACCAAATTATTCACAACATGCAAATCATGTCCCAACCCATATTTCACAACACACCCATGCACAGCTTCACACATTTTACGCAACCTTAAACTCGCACACGCCTTTATCAAAAAAGCAAACGTATGCTTCCCAGGCCTAACACCTTGTACACACATTTCAACATAAACTAATATAGCCTCATATGGTACATTGTTAATAGTTAAGCCTCTAATAAGTGTGTTCCACATAAACATGTTTGGTTTTTGTGTAGTTTTGAAGAGGTTTTTCGCGTAGTTTATGTCGCCATTGGGCGAAAGAGCGGAGAATGCGAGTAAGCGGCTCGCGGCGAAGTTGTCGTGGAATGTGGAGGATGTGAGCATTTGTGCGTGGATTTGTTTGAGTTGGTGCATTGAAGTGCATTTGTCTGCGAGTAGAGATAAGTGTGGTTGTGTGTGGAGATGTCTGATGATGGTGGAATATAGGTATTTTACGGTCATTATTCGCTGGAACATTTATGTTTTCTAGAGGATTATATGCAAATGCAACAAGATTCTAGTATAAAATGTCTTCTTGATAGTTGATACAAGTTCAGAGCAGAGCTTAGATTATCAGAAATTTGACTCAATTGTATTTAAACAAAACTTGGTTGGATTCTAATATGATAAAAGTTTAACCTGTTTGCGTTTTCAAGAACAATTGTATTGGTCAACGGGGAAGCATAATTTTGACTTTCTATGAGACTGCGTTCCAAAAGGGTTTGATGAAGACATTAGTCTGGTTACTATCATGGTGGTGGCCTCCACCACGCGCCAAGACCACCGTGGCCAAGAACAACCGCGCACCAAGGAGGAATTTTAGTTTTTTTTTTTTGCGTGTACGAATATTTTGAGGTACTAGAAGTTACCCGCGCAATGCGGCGGTGGGGTTACCCGATAACTATTTTTATGGCGAGCAAATGTTTTTTATTTTAAACTTTCTTATTATAAAGTAGTAAATAAATGTTTTTCAAAAGTAGATAGTCTAAATTATTAATAGTGTAAATGGTAAACATTTTTATTTTTCAAATTTTAGCATTAAATTGGTGGTTTAACTATAGTGAGCTTTTCTTATAAATAATTATATTAAAATGTATTATTATTGGAGGGCGGTTACATATGGTTTTAATGAGATTTAAATTTTCAGATTTTACATTCATTTTCTACTTTTCCTTTTATAGTAATGTTTTTTGTCTTAAAATTTTATGACTTCCTTTAATAGAAAGTCCCAAATGCTTTATAATGTAGTATAGATATAGATTTTCTTTTTATAGTAATGTTTTTTGTCTTAAAATTTTAATACTTCCTTTAATAGAAAGTCCCAAATGCTTTATAATGTAGTATAGATATTTGCACATAAAGTGAAATATTTTTATATTTTTTGTTTGGTAGTGACTATACTAAATAAAAGATGGTGGGCTTGATGGTGTTGAATGGTGATGTGGATGTAGTGAGTTTGGTGACCGTAGTGCCTAGTCTTAAGAATTTACCCACTGACAAAAATAATATCTAGTTAGAGTTTAGAGCGATAGTAGTAGTTGATTAAACTTATCATCAAATCCAGCGTCACATAACGCCACCACCATACGCTTTTATCGACAAACTTTCGTAATGATTAACACAACCCTCACGCAAACATACCTTATTTAAACACAACATCCCCACAACACCTTACCACACACAATATTTTTTTAAGCGAACAACCAAGCCAACACAAAAAGCCACCAACCACATGTGGCGGTGGTGATGACACGTTGTTGCTTCTTCGTGTGTGGATGTTGCATCCACTACGACTAGTGATGTTGCATCCACTACAAACCCAGTCTTATAATATTCCGTGTATTCTATGATTCTATCGATACAATGAGATTATATTAAATCATGAAAAGATATATGTGATGTAAAAGATCAGCTATACATGTGTAATTTATTTTTAGTGTCGTTAATTAGTTACTAATTGAGATACCGCAATATCCTTTAACAAGTTGTTTGTTTTAGATTAGGATATGATGCGGATTAAATTATAAGCTAATATAAGATAATCCGACTTCGTCTACGACAAATGATATGAGCCAATAGAGTCGCGCCTCTAACCCCAAAGGTATGACTGGTGGCTAGTTGGCAACATGTTTTTCCCGCTAACTGAAATACATTCATTTTCATCAAAAAAATCGCGAACCACTACTCTTGGTTTTTGATAAAACAAGCAAATTGGTCTCACAAAACAAATACTTTGTGTTTTGATTTCGGTGTAACTAGATTTCGTATAACATACAATTACATTGTACAAATACCATGTTTTAACATCATTAGCATGATTCAAACAATTATCCAAGCTGTTTATCGATTATTAGTAATCCCTTGTACAAAATTCGAACAAGCACAAGGGACAAAACTATGTTAAACTAGGTATTTTTAATGTGAATATTCGTACTTCGATTTGAATCCAAATGTGTTTGGTTTGTTTAGGTGTTTTTTAGTACGAACAAATTTTGTTTCGTTTGGTTCTTTCACAAAAAGGTTAGTTTGATAAGCAATCCTAACACGGGTTTTCTTTTAGACCTCAAATGACACGATCACACTTCACACAACTGTTTACTACAAATCAGAAGGAGTTTAAAATCAAACACATGACATGTTTCACAATAGTCATCCATTTACCGACTCGCATAGATGTTTGAGTTAGGGGTATAAACGTCCAAAGGCTAGCCCTAAAATGAATGATTTCAGGTTTTGAACTTGAGTATTCCCTTGAGAATCTAAAGCTAGTGGCACGAGACTACACATTTTGGTTTGGGTCTTTGTTAGTAATGTATAATTATACTTAACAATAGCCTGACGGTGTGATACTAACGTGTAAGATTTCAAATATGTCCTCCTGTTCATTTAATTATGATACGAACCTATCCCATACCAGGTCGCATCAAGTTACAAAGGTATGTGTAAAACTCACTCCAAAAAGCTAGCTCAAATGAGACTTTATAAGTCACCAATCAATCCTATATTTGACTGATGTAGGATCGTAACAAATTATGATTTCATGTTTTTTATTTTTACATGAGCATAAGATCAATACGATCTAATTTTGTTTACTATGATATAATTGCAAGAGATAATTCCATATATACTAATTATAAAGATTTAATTGCCTTTTTGGTCCTGTGGTATGGTCAAATTGCAGGTTTGGTCTCTGTGGAAAACTAGAAGGGGGGTTGAATAGTTTACCGATTAAAAACTTTGTTTTGAAACTTATTGAAAGATCAACTGATATTGATCTTAGATATGTTAGTGAAATATGTAAACAATATATAAAGAGTAGATAAGGAAAGAAACAATCAAACTACAACAAGTTGTTTATAGTGGTTCGGTCTACAAGGACTCGTTTTCCTTGCCCTAATCCACTCCCCGAGTCTCACACTCAAGAGTTTAACTTCACTAGTCAACAAGCTCCTTTCACCGGCGGAGAAACCTTTACACTTTGCTTACACACTATTTTCGACACTAAGCTAAATGTTGAGTTCTTTTCAAGGGTACAACCACTCCCACACACAATGTATTTTAAGGACTAAAATACTAACCACTCACACTCACAACATTATGATGGTTTGGTACAACAATGAAGTATGGATCAACACAAGATCATACAACAACAAACAAACAAGACTTCCAACTTCTCGTTGAAGCTTGAATGTGACTTGATCTTCTTTGCTACAAAAGAGATCACTAATATGATATGAAACTGAGTTAAAAAGGTTAGAGAGAAGGAATGTATGAGAGTATGATAGAAATGGATGAAAAACTACTTGGTTTGGCTTTGTTATTTATAGCCAAAACACTCAGCAAGCACCACGGACCACGGAACCCTTAAAAGGGTTCCGCCCGTGTTAAATTATAGTGCCGCCGAGGTCTGACAGCAAGATCTCAAAATCTTGTCAAAGTCAACCATATCTATGCAAGATTGTGTAAGATATGTAGAGCCTAAATCTACACAAAATATCTAATGAAATCTTCCAATGATTTCAATGATGCATCACATGATGTCATGTGTTTGTTTTTCTATTTTTAGAAATATGCAAATACATATGTAATGTTTAGTTTTTAAGAAATCAAAACACTCTAAAAACTACTATCATACATTATGGTTTAGAGTCATATCAAGATATGATTAATCACAATGTAAATGCTTGAGTGATGAAGATATTATTTGAAAAAAGCTTGTTTTAATATCTATTAAACTTGACAAGCTTTAAGCTTTATAAAAATTAAATTTACTTTTGTCGTTAACAAAACTTAGGTAAAGCTCAAAAATATAAATAACGTTTAATGACGATATTTGTATTAACAATCTCTCCCGTTTTGTTGAGGACAAAACATAAATTTTATTTTTATAAAAAATGTAAAGATTGTACAAGAGTTATAAAAATATTAGTTTTAGAACTTGAAAGAGAAATGATAATGCAAGTATATGATGTTTGACTTTTTCAGAAAGTCAAAGTCTTCACTAGTTGAAGCATGATGTTGACTTTTTTAAAAAGTCAAAATGTGCAGTTGACTTTTTCAGAAAGTCAAATATTACCAATGAAGTATCATGTTGACTTTTTCAGAAAGTCAATGTATGCAGTTTGACTTTTTTCAGAAAGTCAAATATAACCATGTTCTATATATTTCTCCCCCTTTTTGTCTCAACAAAAAGAAGATGCGAGGCGGAATGTGGAATGAGCCCGTAGCCATTATCTCCCCCTTGACCAATGCTCCTCCTAAATTGGGTGCCAATGGAAAGATACATGGATTGTGAAAAAACTACAAAAAGAATTGTTAGTAATAATCATCATCACAAGCATTTCCAAACACTATGTAATAAGCAACAACAATATAGAAAACACCATTCATTCGTTAAAATTTTTCATGATTTAAGAATCATGGAAGGAGAACACAATGAAGTGTTTAATACAATGAAAACAAAATTATCCTAGAAAAATAAAGAAATACAAGAAAAATCCTAGAAAATAAAAAATGCTTAAAGGAGATAATCTATGACCCTCCTATTGAGGTGGTGGATGAGCAAGAGCATTTAGGCGCTCGAGGATGTGATTGAGGATGAGCTTCATTTCCTCTTGGAACTCATGGACCATCACCCGGGTCCGTTCGGTTGTTTGGGCGGTTTGCTCACAATTTGAGCAACCATGCCTAGGAGGGTAGTATGGTTGATGATTTTGTGGTGGTGGAATGGTGGAGGTGTTGATGTTGGTGTTGGTGTTTGGTGTGGTGATGATGGAGTCTAGCAAAGCACTTTGTATTTGCATAGCATCACTTAGATGAGAATCCACCATATTTGAGAATTGGTGGAGATGTTGGAGTTCGGCTTGAATCTCCTCTCTTGTGGGATGATCTTCCCACATGGACTCCTCAATGTCCTCTATGTGAGGAGACATTGATGTAGGGAGTGGTTGATCCCCATACAAAGGACCATGGATATCCTTGTGGATAGGGTGGAAGAGAAGAGGTGTTGGCCCTAACGGGGCGTTTGGGTCAAATGATGGTCTAGGAGACTCGTGAGCAATCCGCTCAATAGTACCAAATGATGGTAGTGGTGGTGGATGATTGGGCCTAGGAGGCAAATCTTCCAAGTCCTCCAAGAAAGGATTTGGAGAAGTAGGTGGTGTAGAAAATAACTCCAATGGGATGAGTGTTGGAGATTTCGGAAGTGATGGTGTTTTTGATGTTTGAACGGGAGCCGGTGGTGGTGAGCTTGGAGTCTTTGTTGGTGGTGGAGTAGTGATGGTAATGGGTGATTGTGGAGGTGGTGTAGGAGTAGCTAATGTGAGGTTTGTGTCATCCCTTATGGGAGATGAGATGGTTAGTGTAGATGACTCGGAGGAAGAGCTCAAGTTGACAAAGCAACAAGGTCTTACGCTAATCCTAGCGGTTTTCTTGCAAGGCTTGGTTGATGGTGAAGTTTTTGTCATTTTGACTTAAGCTTTTGCTAGTAGATTGTAAGAATTGAGAAGGTGTGAAGATGATCATGGTAAAACCTCTTAATTTATAGGAATGGAGAATTATGGAGAAGTGTGTTTGATTTGATGTTAAACCATAGAAGAGATGAGGTTTCTAATGATTTTGAAGTGGGTTTAATGCTAGTCATATCACCCAAGTCAATCCATACAAGAAGGATGGAATGAAGAGGCAAAGATTTGCAATAAATGTGTTCTAATGATTATGAGATCCTAACAATCAGATTACCCACGGATTGCAAGTAGGGGTGTCAGTAGGGTCGGGTCAACCCGACCCGAACCCGAACCCAAATCCGATTAGGCCTTATCGGGTCGGGTCTAATCGGGTCAAAAATCTAGTCTGGTTGTTTTGACCCGATAACCCGATAATGTTATCGGGTCGGTTTAGGGTTAAAAAAATAATGTTATCGGGTTATCGGGTCAACCCGATTAGACCCGATAATCAATTTTCCATTTTTTATATATTAGTTTTATAGGTACTGTACGTTTGGTTTTTATGTATTATTTTTATAGGTCTGCTGAATCTGTTACAGCCTTACAGGTCTGGTGAACTGGTACAGCCTGCTGTGATTGATGTTAGCAGCCTGCTGTGAATTTGACTTTATATAAAATGTTGGATATATAAATATGACTAAATGTTGGAGCAAGTTGACTAAATTTGAGTTTAACATGTTTGATCTACTAGTTGGGTATACAAAATGTTGCAAGTTGAATGTTTGAATGTATATTAAATGTTGGAGCATGCTCAGTCAATGTTGAATGTATATAAAATGTTGCAAGTTGGGTGTAGTTGATGCTCAGTCAATGAAGTTTGAATGTATATCATGCTCAGTCAATGAAGTTTGAATTTATATAACATGTCTGCTGCTGTTAGCAGCCTGCTGTGATTGATGTTTTAACCCGACAACCCGACTCAACCCGACCCGACTTAACCCGACCTGATAAGACCTGAACCCGATAACCCGATTACTTATCAGGACGGGTTGCGGGTCACTTTTTAAAAAATCATACCCGACTAAACCCGACCCGACAAACCCGATAACACCCCTAATTGCAAGGAACCAAATTTTTGGTTCCTTCCTTTATGCAAAAGGGCTCCTTGGGTGGATTTTTCAACTTTATGAATTTTGATGGGAAATGGATTTCCTATATGCCTAAGTATGTTATACTAGTTCTAATATGGGTAATAACTAGTCAAGATTAACTTACAAGCAATGTATGGTAATTTGGAATATTGAAATAAGCGAAATTCAAAAAATTACCTGTAGGATCCACGACATCAAAATTTTACACAGGCGGAACCAATAAAATGGTGCCGCCTGGTCCTCCTGTACAGGTACGGCGGTACCAAATTCCATAACAGACGGTACCAAATTTATGGTGCCGTCTGATCCGTGGACACCAGAAAAGTTCACAAAACAGGTTTTTAAGGGTCCGGGACTTTTCCGAAACCTGAAATTTTGCTCAAAACATGTGACATTAATTATTTCTAGTTAGGAAAAGTAAATAACACATACACAAACATAGTGGAGCATAGACTTAGACCAAGGGATAACGATTTTCACATTAATGTGAAAATGGGTAAAATTTGATAACACACTTGTGCTATCCCCCTGCATGAAATAGCTCAAGGGCACAAAGATGTGAGGGATGAGCTCATAGTGAAGCTGTAACCCTTTTGGGCTTGGTGGAATTGGTGCAAAGGCTCTATAGAGACGGGTGAGAAGCATCCCGTAAGGAAGAGCAACCGATCCTTGAGTTGGAAGGTCAATCATTCTCCTAGCAATGTAGTAGGGTAAATTGAACGGTTGACGGGTGGACAAGTTGTAGAGCATGTGACAGAGGCAAGCGTTGATATGATCCCTATTCCCTATGGTGCTTGATGACGTATAGTCCGCATTCGGGTCATGAACCCGATCCATGGACGCTACTAGCAATCAAGCCCAGTGCGAACGGGCTAACGAGGTAACGGTTTGGGCTCACGAAGGCCCAAACCCGAAGTTATTTATGGTTTTAGATATCGGATATCTCTTATTTAGGAGATATGCATTGATTGACCGACTTAGGCGGGATACGCCGAAGGTTGGGGAACACGAAACCAATAAGGATTTCGTGTGTATATAAAGGGCACCTCGGCCCTCATTAAAGGTACGTTCTAAAAACCCTAACTCTCCACTAAACCCTAAAAACCGATTACTTACTCTCACGCCGGAGGATAATCGTGGGAGACAATCCCACGATAAGCCTAACGGTGTTTTCTGCTTTCTTAGTGCGCAAGTCTTAAGCATCAAGGTCTAATTGATACGAGAACCGGAGTCCAAACAAGGAACGCCCAACTTTTGTATCAACAAGTGGCGCCATTCGTGGGACCAATCACTAAGAACTAGAATGACAAAGCACGGAAACCTAAGCCAGCGATCGCATAGTGACTTACAAGGGAAAAAGCAGCAAAGTGGATCAGCCTCTAAGCAGGCTTCTGGAACAACCAGTGCGACCAAAAACCAAGGGTCAGGCCCAGATCTGGTCTTCACAACAGTGGAACCACTCACGGGGACAACCCATGCCACTACATCAACCACCAGCGCAGAAGATCCACTGCGCACCCTTTTTACCACTCCCCACCAATCGCTGCCAGAAAAGGACCTCACAAAAATGCAAGGCGCGTCTCTCCGAAACAGGGGTCCAGATGTGGAAACAGACACCCTCGCGCTAGAAGGAGTCGCGCCTGAACTAGCGTCAAGTGACTTCGTGTCTCAAAACTACGAAACCTTGGCTGCCCTCATGCAAGAGGAGGAGAAAAAGAGGTCGAGTCAGAGCCTGCAAGCCCGACTAAAATTCGACACAGAGTATGAGACATCCCCATCGCGTCATCAGAGGGAGAGGCGCGGGAAGGATAGCCGCCGGCCCCCAGTGTTTACCAGGATTGGGAGGAGAGTTGAGAACGATGAAGCAGCTGACCTGCAGTATCTGGAAGAACACGAAGAGGATGGACGGCATACCAATGTCCACGCTAGGCTTGGTAGCCGTAGGGTACATGACAGACTTGGACGACGGCACTCCCCAAGTGAAAGCTCTTCAAGCTCGGATTTCGAGGACAGCCGGCGCAAGCACCGAAAGAAGGGAGGCTCATCCTCTGGTGATTCCTCGGACAACGAAGACAGCGAAACAGGACACTGGAAGTCCAGGGGAAGATATCGCGACCAAGAGGAGGAAGATATGTCTTTTCCCTGGCGCCACCAAAAGGTCGATGCGTTCACTCGGCGCATCAGCGATTTCTCAGAAGATAAGAGAAGGCGCATGCCCGCCAATGTGAAACCCTACGATGGAATAGGTGATCCGAACGATCACCTAAAAATTTTCGAATCAGCTGCTACCATCGAAAATTGGCCACAACCTGTATGGTGCCACATGTTCAATTCCACATTAGTGGGAAATGCGCGAAACTGGTTCAGTAAGCTTCCACGCAGAAGCATTGATGGCTTTGAAGAGTTGCGGAAGGCGTTTCGCCTGAACTTCACTCAAAGGAAGAAGTGCGCCAAAAACCCTGTCGAACTTGCCAGGGTAAAACAACGCCAGGGGGAATCTACAAGCGCTTATGTGGAGCGCTACAAAGATGAGTGCATACATGTCAAGGCATGCCCCGAAATACTAAAGATCTCAGGGTTTATGAACGGGATCAATAACCCATAACTCATCAAAAGGTTGAACGACAAGATCCCCCAAACCTTTGATGAACTTATGAAACACACAAGGTCCTTTATCCATGGAGAAGTTGCCGCGGCGGACAACAAGAAAGGCTACTCAAACTATAGGTCACAAGAACAGCCTAGGAGGCAATCCATTGACCAGAGTAGCAACCGCAACAAGAACTACCGCGGCCAGGGGAGCGGACGAGATAATGACAAATATAACCCGCTAACCAAGACTCCAAAGGATATATTCGTGACCGAAGGCGCGAACTTCCCGAGGCCCCCACCAATGCGCACTGATAAGGTTTTAAAATGTACCTTTTTTAGGGGTCGTTTAAGCCCTTATTTGATCACTTTTGTATCCGTTATTACTTAATATCATTCCTTTTCACTTTTTAGGTCTCTTGAAGGCAAATTGCTGGAATGGCACTTATTTGGACGAAAAGGCGCGGATATACGAAGAAAATGGCCAAAGTCAAGAATCGAGACACTCAAACTGCTGAAATACAAGGGGTGTCACTGCTTAACTGCGACGCCGTCGGAGCACTTCTGTGACGGCTCAGTAGCCAAATTGCTTATTTTCAAGTGACGGTGTCAGGCTTTAAAAGAGTAGGCCATCGCAACTCAAACAGCCTAGATTTGATCCAGACGGCGTCAGAGACTGAATGGGACGGCGTCACAAGCACAAGGTGACGCCGTCGCAAGACTAACGTGGCCAAGACAAAACCCTAATGACGGCGACCCGAAAGCGTCACAAATCATAAGGTGACGCCGTCGCGATTGTAATCTTATATATAGAATCTGAATTTTTCAGTTTTAGTGTGTAGTCTTTTGGAGTAAAAACCTAAACCGAACCAAGGCTGTCTTGTACAGTATTTTAGGGTTCCAAACCCTATCTTACATCAAGATAAGTATTTTACTTCATTAATTCAATTATGTCTTCAATTACTTGTGTGTATGCTTGCATGTTCTCCACGTCCGGCTAATTTACTTGTGTGTTTGCTTAGGGAATATGAAACTTAATTATTGAATATTGATTGGTTGTCTCTTATCTTAATTGTTAATGATCTAGTAATGCGATAAGTCATTCGTTGTGTAATTAATGCTTGATTTATCTTTGTAAACCTTAGACTATAACTCTTAGAGCAGTTGTAGGCTAAACCATCCAAAGAGTGCCTTAGAGTTAGAGTTTATAATTCCTAGAGGTTTTTGTAGACGAGACCCTTTGGTAAGTTCAAAGAGTTAGGGACAAACGCATACCCTACGACTTTAGACACACAACGCGATTAAGAATAAGGACATGACAATTCAACCATCAGTAGGAGATAATTAAGGAGTAATAAAACCTAAGTAAACACATCTTTAAACCATCATACGAGCACACAATAATTAGACATAGACTACATACACCTTAGATTTGATAATTAGATAAGTAGAGTAATCGGTAGAAATACCAACCCCTAAATCCAAACCCCGAGATTCGTACCTTTCCTTTCCTAAAAAAATATAAAAAGATAAAAAATAATCTTCCTTAACCCCAACCTTAGCGTAGTAACTTCTCACTAGCATTCCTATTCCCCTAGAGAACGATATCAATACCCGTGGCTTACCCTAATACTACACTACAATGATTAGGTTCACTGCCTAGGGTGTTATAAAACTTGCTCGAAGAAAAGGAAGTTCCTTTGACCCCGAACGACGCGTGTAGCGTTATCAAGTTTTTGGCGCCGCTGCCGGGGAATAGAATAGCTAGTTAGTAGTCCACCTCGTTTAGGTTTCTTTGCTTGATTCCTATCAAGTAAATTTTTCTCATTTTTTAGCTTTCTCGTAGTCTATCCCCTTCTTTGTGACCTTCGTTCGTAACCCCATCACTTTTCATCATGGAAGGTGATAACCACCCACCATTCATCAACCCACCACCAAATGACCCGCCAAGAGCCCGTACTCTTGGTGAATACTCGAGACCAAGCCACCTAGGCTATAGGAACACCATTGAGCTTCCCGACCAAGCCCAAACTACGGCCCTGCGATCTGACACCATCCGGTTGGTGCAAAACGGATGTGCATTCCATGGACTTCGTTCCGAAGATCCTAATCAGTATCTTAAGGATTTTCTTAAAATTGTCGATTCCATCGACCTTGATGCTACCACTCGGGAGACCACGCGTCTGCGTCTCTTCCAATTCTCTTTAAGAAAACAAGCTAGTAAATGGCTTTTTCATCTTCCCACAGGATCTATTTCAAGTTGGGAAGATCTCACTACCCGTTTTCTTGCTAAGTTTTGCTCACCTAGCCCAAGTCAACCACTTGACCATCAGTCCTTCAAGTCTCTTCGCAACCAAATCATTGATGAAATCAAATATCCTAGTGAGTTGCATAGGATAGACGTAAATGAAGAGGATAGTGCTTATTTCAATCTTTACCCCACTAAGGAAGAGGTTGCTTACCATCGATATATAATCGATAATCCTCGATCACCTATCATTAGGATATGCCCAAAGATTAGGAGAGGAAATACTTGGAACCTTAAAATCCCTTGTATGATCGGATATAGGAGTATCGACCACGCTTACATAGATACGGAATCTCCCATTAATGTGATGTCATTTGTTGTCTACAATGACATTATGAATGAGCGACTTAATATTAGGAGAGACCCTAAGTATCCAGGTGGAGTTTGCAACTTTGTGGGAAGAGTCAAAGATGTACATGTCTTTATAGGAAATTTCACCTACCTAGTTGATTTTGTGGTCCTAGAAGATATAGGATGCGTCATTGACTATAGCTTATCCCAAGTAGTGCTAGAAAAACCGTTTGTTGAAACATCTAAGATGAGCCATAACAAGTATGACGGAACGGTTAGGTTTAAGGAAGGAACCGATGAGATCACTTATAGGATGCCTTGGAAAACAAATGAATATAGCCATCTACCCATTTTTGAACGAGACAACATCAAAGCTTTTGAGGACAAAAGCAAGGACGATGTCGAAAAAGGGTATAAATTTATGTGGGAAAGAATGAGGCTTTATAATAAGGACTGCTTGACCCTAGGGCCTAGATATAGAGTCGATGAAAATTTTGTCAACATGATAGAATTCTCATTGAGAATGCAAAACGAGACAACGTAAGGGCACGACTACGAGTCTAGCTACAAGACTCATAAATAAAGAAAAGCGCTTCGTGGGAGGCAACCCATGCTTAATTTTTTGCTTGCTAGTGTCATATATCTTTTAGTGATTGCTTATTCTCATGTTTAAATTTGTAAAAATGCTTTATTTTGTTTTTAACCTCGTCTTAATTGCATATAAAGGTATTTTACATAAAGGATAAGTGTAGGGAGGATTACACACGTTTTCAAAAGAAACGTAAACATGAGAATAACAATTAATTAAAAGATATATATGTGTGTTTGTTCGAGTCAAATGCTTGTATCGAGTCATAATGAATGTTTTGCAGAAATGTTTTTCAGATTCTAAAGATGTAAATTTTCCAGAATGTTTTCCAGAAAATCGCAAACCAGTTTTTGTCAGGATAACCTGACGGCGTCAGGATCGCAACCTGACGACGTCAGGAAGGAGTAAAAACAACAGATTTCTTTTTTCTCGTTTTCTGAGTTACTTATAAATTTTTGGAATTTTCCAGGTCTTAATTTTCCAGAAATTCTGTAAACATCCATTCCACAAGCATTATATCCTAGTTTAGTCGAGTCTTATATATATTATTACCACCGATTTTACGCTAAGGTTTCGTTTGTTTTCTTCAAGTGTGCAGGTTTAATTTATCAAGAAGAAGTTACATAAGTTTGGAAGGAGCTTTTCACGCACACATTCTTCTTGAAAAGGATTTAACCACTACTTCACACACGGATCCTACCGAGCTAATCAGGGGAGTATTAGTTTCTTTCGTTTTTCATTAACTTCTATTATCATAACTTTGATACTTTCGGGGAACATTGGGGACAATGTTCAGTTTAAGTGTAGGGAGGGAAAATAAAACGGGAACTTTGAAACTATGCTTATCCTCGATTATTTGCTTTGTCCAATTGTATTTGTGTAATAAACCATGATAAAATGTCGGTTAGGGTAATTTTGGCACCAAATTTAAAATTTTTCATGACATATAGGAGTGGGCCATTAGTCTTAACAAAAGCGTCTCACGGATAAGAAGTTATATGACTAGCACAAAAACCTTTACCACCCAATTTCCACCCAAAATGTGAGGATCGCCCTTAGATTAGTAGGAATTAAAGCATTCATCTTTAATGCTTAGAGTGTGAACCAGTAGTATATTAGATTTTAGAACTTGTTTTGTGATGCATTCCAAGATCGCTAGTAAGACTACACTTTTGTAGTTAGGAATAACTAAATGATAAGAGGCATTAGGATAACCCTTGTTTGATACCCGTAATATAATTACTTCTTCCACATCGGTTGAGTAATTCCCCCACACCCTTTGCGTTGTACTCATCTTTAGTACACGATACCCCTAGTTAACCCCTCAGAGCCTATCCTTTTCGCGGTTCTCATGATGTTTCTGTTTTTCCAGAATATCAATGAAGAGCATTGTTTACACCCCACCCCCAAATGTACACCCAAATCGCCTTAGCCTACCCTGTATGCACTCACTTTTAGTGCATTATTGTTATCACCCTAAACCCTTAGTTCAATTATCTAGTTGCTTGCATGAGTTGCTAAGTCGAGTCATATCCTTTGTACACAGTTTTAGGACGATTGGGACTCATGGGAAAAGTTAAAGTTTATGAAATGATTGGAAGGGAACGTTAAATTCCCTTATTTGCGTAATAACGTACCCCAAGTGTTTTGATCTTTTCAATTCGGGTCAAATTAGTGTTAGAGTAATAAAAACTCAAGTGTAGGGATGTGCCTATAAATCCCTATCATTTTGATGTTACCGTAGAGGATGGTAGAGTAAAAGTGTATCAAAAAAAATCGAAAAAAATAGAAAAAGAGAAAAGAAAAAAATATAGTGTTAAAAAAAAAAAAAAAAAAAACAAAAAAAAAAAAAAAAAAAAAAAAAAAAAACATACGGGCTACCATCCTACATCTATCCTTTAAATTTATGTTTGTTTGTTTCAGTTATCTAGAGTTTAGAGTGTCGAGTCTTGGCTTAGCAACGCCATTCTTCGTATGCTTGTAACATAGAGATTTTTGACTTGCCACCACTAAATAGCCTATCCCACCAAACCCTTTGTTTCCCTACCGTAAGCTAACATTACAACCCTTTAATAGCCTATCCCACCAAACCCTTTGTTTCCCTACCGTAAGCCTAACATTACAACCCTTTAAAAGACCCATTTGATAGTCTTTCCTAGGTGCTTATGCCAAAGCGATGGAGGTTTGATCTATTCTCAAGCCTATGGTAATCTATGTACTAGGACCGGTTAATGAGTGTTTATCTTCCATTTCCAACTTGTTATATTTCATATACACCTGAGAGATGAAAGTATCCAAACACACCATGTGAGGTGCTAGTATGTAACTTCCGTGCTTGTTATGACTTTTGCGGGGCTTATATGTGTTGTGGACTGTTTTAAACCAATGCTTCATGACCCTAACTTATAAATTAATTGGCTAAAAGCACATTTACTTGAGGACAAGCAAATACCAAGTGTAGGGATATTTGATATGGTTTTAAAATGTACCTTTTTGAGGGGTCGTTTAAGCCCTTATTTGATCACTTTTGTATCCGTTATTACTTAATATCGTTCCTTTTCACTTTTTAGGTCTCTTGAAGGCAAATTGCTGGAATGACACTTATTTGGACGAAAAGGCGCGGATATACGAAGAAAATGGCCAAAGTCAAGAATCGAGACACTCAAGCTGCTGAAATACAAGGGGACGGCGTCACTGCTTAACTGCGACGCCGTCGGAGCACTTCTGTGACGGCTCAGTAGCCAAATTGCTTATTTTCAAGTGACGGTGTCAGGCTTTAAAAGAGTTGGCCGTCGCAACTCAGACGACCTAGATTTGATCCAGACGGCGTCAGAGACTGAAGGGGACGGCGTCACAAGCACAAGGTGACGCCGTCGCAAGACTAACGTGGCCAAGACGAAACCCTAATGACGGCGACCCGACGGCGTCACAAATCATAAGGTGACGCCGTCGCGATTGTAATCTTATATATAGAATCCGAATTTTTCAGTTTTAGTGTGTAGTCTTTTGGAGTAAAAACCGAAACCGAACCAAGGTTGTCTTGTACAGTATTTTAGGGTTCCAAATCTTATCTTACATCAAGATAAATGTTTTACTTCATTAATTCAATTATGTCTTCAATTACTTGTGTGTATGCTTGCATGTTCTCCATGTTCGGCTAATTTACTTGTGTGTTTGCTTAGGGAATATGAAACTTAATTATTGAATATTGATTGGTTGTCTCTTATCTTAATTGTTAATGATCTAGTAATGCGATAGGTCATTCGTTGTGTAATTAATGCTTGATTGATCTTTGTGAACCTTAGACTATAACACTTAGAGTAGTTGTAGGTTAAACCATCCAAAGAGTGCCTTAGAGTTAGAGTTTATAATTCCTAGAGGTTTTTGTAGACGAGACCCTTTGGTAAGTTCAAAGAGTTAGGGACAAATGCATACCCTACGACTTTAGACACACAACGCGATTAAGAATAAGGACGTGACAATTCAACCATCAATAGGAGATAATTAAGGAGTAATAAAACCTAAGTAAACACATCTTTAAACCATCATACGAGCACACAATAATTAGACATAGACTACATACACCTTAGATTAGATAATTAGATAAGTAGAGTAATCGGTAGAAATACCAACCCCCAAATCCAAACCCCGAGATTCGTACCTTTCCTTTCCTAAAAAAAATATAAAAGATAAAAAATAATCTTCCTCAACCCCAACCTTAGCGTAGTAACTTCTTACTAGCATTCCTATTCCCCTATAGAACGATATCAATACCCGTGGCTTACCCTAATACTACACTACAATGATTAGGTTCACTGCCTAGGGTGTTATAAAACTTGCTCGAAGAAAAGGAAGTTCCTTTGACCCCGAACGACGCGTGTAGCGTTATCACGCACCCCAGAAGAGAGGCGCGTAGGGAACGGATACTGCGACTATCATGGACAGAAGGGCCACACCATCAATGAGTGTGTCCAATTGCGCCAACTAATTGATAAGCTAGTAAAAGAAGGCAGATTGGACCATTTAGTTAAGAACATCAAGGAAGGGAAAGATAAGCAAAAGATTGGGAAGAAGAAAGAAGCACCCAAAGATAAGGCTGATACCATCTACATGATACAATCATGGCAGCGAATGACTAGGCAGAAGATCAGCCAAAATTTTTCCCGTGGAAGCGAAATCTCTTTCCCCACCTTGGCTGCGGACAACGCAGTGGTAGAACCACTCACCATTGAAATTAACGCAGGGGGTCACGATATCCACCGCATGTATGTTGATGGAAGAGCATCCGCAGACATAATGTATGAACATTGTTTCAAGCGACTGCGACCTGAGATACGAAGTCAGTTAAGCCCGGTCATGACGTCGTTGACTGGTTTTACAGGAGAAAATATATGGCCCACGGGGAAAATACGTCTATTAGTTAATATTGGTAATAAGGAACACTCCACAACAGCCTGGATGAATTTTATGGTGATCAAATCCTATTCGCCATACAATGGCATTATTGGAAGACAAGGGATATCAGCCTTGCGTGCAGTACCGTCTACAGCACATGGGATGCTCAAGTTCCCGGTGGAAGGAGGCATTGTTACTCTCTACAATACCACCGTACCACCTAGAGAATGTAACACGATTACATGCGAGACGACACACATTTCATAACAGCGCGCAACTAAAGTATCAAACCTGAGGGTCGCAATTCATCCTGATTACCCAGAGCAAGAAGTATCGATCGGGGGATCGCTGTCTGATAACGGCAGGGAAGCCGTGTGCGCACTCTTGCAAAAGAATCTGGATATCTTTGCATGGGAACCAAAACACATGACCGGTGTACCACGCTCGATTACAGAACACAAGTTGAGAATCCGACAAGGATACTCCCCAGTACGACAGAAGAAGCCAAGCAATTCTGGCAGAAGTACATAAACTTGTGGATACAGGTATCATGCGAGAAGTCTATTACCATGACTGGCTTTCCAACCCAGTGATGGTCAAGAAGAGCGACGGTAGTTGGCGGATGTGCGTGGACTTCACGGATCTCAACAAAGCATGTCCACAAGACTGCTACCCACTACCAGAGATAGACTGGAAAATAGAATCTTTGTGCGGATACCCACTTAAATGCTTCTTGGACGCATACAAAGGATACCACCAAATCCAGATGGCTAAAGAAGATGAGGAAAAAATGGCCTTCCATACAAGCCAAGGCGTCTATTGTTATACTAAGATTCCCTTTGGCTTGAAGAACGCAGGCGCCACCTACCAGCGATTAGTAGATAACGCATTTGAAAAACAGGTAGGCCGCAACCTAGAGGTTTGCGTTGACGACCTTGTCATAAAAAGCCATACTGAGGACGAATTGGTGCGCGATATTGAAGAGACACTTAAGACACTACGAGAAATCAACATGAAGTTAAATCCTAAGAAATGCACCTTCGGTGCTACAGAAGGCATGTTCCTGGGATATTTGATAGAGCCCGATGGCGTTAAACCATGTCCAAAAAAAACGAAGGCTGTCATCCAACTTCCTTCACCGCGCATGTTGAAAGAAGTCCAGTCTCTGAATGGAAAACTAGCCGGTTTGAACAGATTCTTATCCAAATCAGCAGATAAGTCACTCCCCCTCTTCAAAACGCTCAAGAAGTGTACAAAAAAGGAGATTTTCACTGGACTACGGTGGCAGAAGAAGCTTTTATACAGCTTAAACAACACCTAGCAGCGCTCCCCACGCTAGTCGCGCCTCGCCCAGGGGAAGAATTAATTATGTACTTATCTGTGACTCATGGAGCAGTCAGCGCGGTGCTACTGACGGATAGAAATTCAGTACAAACACCGGTATATTTCGTAAGCAAAGCACTCAAGAAAACGAAGGTTAACTATAGCGCAATGGAGAAGTTGGTCTTGGCATTAGTATTCGCCGCCAAACGGCTGCGCAGGTACTTCCAGGCGCATCCAATAGCGGTGATCACAAACCAACCTATCAAGCAAATCATCTCCAAACCCGACGCATCGGGACGATTACAGAAGTGGAGCGTATTGCTAGGTGGGCATAACATCTCCTACAGACCCCGCACTGCGATTAAGGGGCAGATACTAGCAGACTTCATCATCGAAAAACCGGACACTGATGATGCACCTTCACAAAGCAAGGTGGAACTACAAGAACCAT
The DNA here is from genome assembly GCA_019973895.1 of Chrysanthemum seticuspe. Lineage (NCBI taxonomy): Eukaryota > Viridiplantae > Streptophyta > Magnoliopsida > Asterales > Asteraceae > Chrysanthemum > Chrysanthemum seticuspe. The sequence goes on from BPTQ01000002.1 coordinate 202,001,750, forward strand.
GGATTTTATTCACAGACGGATCTTCATGCGTGGACGGGTCAGGCGCAGGCCTTATCCTCACAAGTCTAGAGGGAATGGAATTCACTTACGCACTGCATTTTGAATTCACAGCAACAAACAACGAGGCGGAGTATGAAGCCCTTATTGCTGGACTATGCATTGCAGCTCGAATGGGCATACGCAACCTAAAAGCAAATGTAGATTCCCGTTTGGTAGCCAACCATGTGTTGGGCGAGTATGTTGCTAAAGAGGAAAACATGATTCACTACCTCGACAAGACCAAGTCTCTAATCCAGGGCTTTGACAGGTTTACCATCAAACAAGTTCCTAGAAGGGAAAACATAAAGGCGGATGCACTGAGCAAGATTGCATCCACAAGCTTTGCGCACCTATCAAAACAAGTATTGGTGGAAACTCTGAAGAGCAAGTCCATCTCGGAGATGGAGATATCCACGGTGATAGAGGAACAAGGTCCTACATGGATGACTCCAATCGTCGAGTTTATAAGCAAGGGCGTATTGCCCCAAGAGCAGAAGGACGCCTGACGAGTACGGCGCACATCACAGAGGTTTGAACTTTGGGACGGTATACTATATCGGCGTTCATTTCTACAACCATGGCTTCGATGTGTCGGACCCCTTCAAGCAGATTACGTACTCCGAGAGATCCACGCTGGTTCATGTAGTATGCACTCAGGACCACGGTCTGTTGTGGCGCGCGCTTTACGGTTAGGATACTACTGGCCTACGATGCACCGTGACGCGCGGGACTTAATAAGAAAGTGTGGCGACTACCAAGTTCACAGACCCATTCCACGCCAACCACAACAGGAGCTAACACCTATTACGTCGCCATGGCCATTCTATAAATGGGTTATCGAAATTGCCGGCCCCTTCCTTGTTGCAGCAGGGGGATTGAAGTTCCTTATAGTGGCTGTAGACTATTTCACTAAGTGGATTGAAGCAAAGGCGGTCGCGACAATCACAGGAAATCAGGTAAAACGATTTGTTTGGGAAAATATTGTATGCCGTTTCGGATTACCTGGGGAAATCATCTCGGACAACGGAAAACAATTCTGTGACAACCCTTTCAAGGAATGGTGCGAAAAACTAAATATTGCACAGCACTTCGCGTCGGTTAAACACCACAAACCAATGGTTTAGTCAAGCGTGCAAATCGAAGTCTGGGTGAAGGAATTAAAGCACGCTTAGACAAACAAAAAGCGAGATAGGTGGAGGAGTTATCGCATGTCTTGTGGGCGCACCGCACGACAATCAAAATCAGCACGGGAGACACTCCCTTTTCTCTTGTCTATGGGACAGAAGCCGTCATACCAGCCGAAATTGGGATGCTAACTATTCGCACTACCGAAGTTAATGTTACAACCAATGACGATGAACGGCGTATTGACTTGGACATGTTGGAAGAAAGGCGCGAGCGCGCAGCTATATGTGAGGCGAGAGCTAAGTCAAAAATGAAGGGATACTACGATGCTAAAGTTCGAAGCATCTCATTCAGACCTGGTGATTTTGTATATCGCGCCAATGATGCGAGCCATGCAAAAGATACATGAAAACTTGGACCGAAGTGGGAAGGACCTTATGAGGTCACTGAAGCACTAGGAAAGGGCGCGTACAAGCTGCGTGACATGGATGGTCGTGAGCTACCACGCACATGGAACATCTGCAATCTCAAACGATGTTATCTCTAGGAACGGATATGGCCCAGCGCACGGACACCAACGCACTTTAGTATAGTGCTTAATAAATATCTGTGTATTTACATTCTGTTTTACTTAGGCAAATGTCTTTTTTCTTTTTACAAAAACTTGCAAGTATTAATAAAACGTCGCGGTTTCTAGCTAACTCTGCGACGCATTTCAATTTGTTATTTACATCTTATTTATGTCTCAACATTGTTGTTATATTATCTTTTGCCTACATGGCGTGCATGCACTTACTCAACCCACGATGGTAAAAAGGATGAGTAAACCTACTAAATAACTCGTTGAGTAAGAGGGTTGCAAACCCATCAACATTGGATCATGCATCCTTGTTAAACACCTTATTTTCAAGACGTTGGAATAAGTTCAATGCGCATTCCATGATGGATGCGCAACAATGCATACTGTGCACGTTTAACAAACTAGGAATCAAGACTCTTGACTCCTTAATATGATATTTACAGTACGCTGCATATCACACCATACACGATTATGGCACAAGTATTTAGAAATTATGTTTCAAGATCATGACTTTCATACATGATTATGGACTTCATATATTCTTCGCGCTTAAACAACTGTTTGATTCTTAGACAACAAAGAAAATTTTTCATGCAAAGACGGATAACTAAGTACAAAAATTAAAAGTCACAACCACATTCAGATCAACACACCTTCAACAAAAGGAAAATTTTATTATGAACCATGAATTCTTACAAAAAAGATATTTACAAAGAAGCTATGGCCTACATACTATTACAACGCCTAAGATGTGAGCTCTCAACACGGTGTGCAACGTACCCAGCCTCTTTCAGTTTCTTCAGTAGGTCCGAATCCTGGCGCGATACCGTTGCCACACTAACAGGTACCCCGTCGGATTAGGGACATGCGCTGCGCCAAGACCACACAAAATGGCCTTCCCCTTCACGCCCTTCTTCTTTGCAAGCCTCATAGCATGGGCTTCTAAGGATTCCTTCAAAGGAATTTCCTTCTCAAGCGCAAAAGGGTTTAGGATGTCGCGGGGGCGAGCAAAGATAGGCACTTGCAGCTGTGACTCATCAGGCTTCAAAAAATAATTAGGCTGCGCTTCTGCATCATCAGCATGGTGGCGGGCCAAGGTTAATCCCTCCATAATCACACCTATGGGATAATCTTGGTCGCGCTCCAACTAAGCAATCTGAGGAAGCTCCAATATTTTCATCTTTTTCATCGCAGCAACAAGATCCTTATAGGCATGCTCATTGTACCCAGGCACATGTGCGGCAGGCACTTTCAAAAGGCCACCCTCATGAAGCTCCTCTATGGCCTCCGCCTTACCACGCGCCAACGCGCACTGCACAACACTCCCGAAGGTGTCTGTTACCTCTCGGGACTCCAAAGTGTTGAGCGTAGCAAGGCGCAAACCATGGCTGATAAGCCACCTTCGCTCCGCAATGGTGGAAACAAGCTGAGGATACAGCTCTTCATCGTACTCAATGCTGAGCTTGCGAAGTTTCATCTCCTGCTCCTTCAGCATTCCATCCACAGCTACACGAAACTCTCCCAACCAAGAGAAGTTTTCATTCTTCCCCTCCTCCAAATACTTAAGCGCCCACACGCAAGAGGCCTTATAATCCTCCAATGCGGCACACTCCTGGCCCACTTGGATCAGCAATGACATCTTTTCTCCAGCAAGTTTATGAGAATAAGAGCTCGTCGCCTCTACCTCATCCTAAGAACTAGCCAAACGTGCCTCCAACAACGCAATCTGTTTGTCCTTATGCGCGCTCTGGCTACTCTCCCCAGTATATCTTGACTTTAGCTGCCCGACCAATGTAGCCTGGTGCGCAGCAGCCAAACCAAGCCCCTCAACAAGTTGGTCCATCGATACATCCCCAGATGCCAATAGATCGGCGCCTTGGTCCTCTGGCGCAGGAGGGTCAGTGCGAATAGGACTCGCCTTAGGTGGCGACTCCACAAAATGCCCAGTAGTACTCCCAACGGTTTCAACACTGCACGTAAACAAAGAAATTTTATGATTATTTTATACAAATAAGGATGCACTAAGTGTTTCGGCGACAATACTTACTTGAGAGGAGTGGTCTCAGTTACGCGGAGGGGCGATGATTCATCTGATGATGACTCCACGTCATGAATGACAGGGCGTTTCCTCCTAGATGAGCCTTCGCCATCATCACCAGGCGCCCTCTTGCGCTTGACCCCTTGGTCTGCTGCCTCTGGCTCTTCCTGGAAGACTTCCACGCTCTCCATTACGTTTGCGCATGAAAGCTCTGCCACAGGTGAATGTACCCTGGGGCTGGGCACGCTGCGCAGAGGGATTGCCTCCAGCGCAACAGAAGAATCACCCCCCGGTTCCTCCAGCTGCATCTCCATAGAATGCCCCGCAGTAGCTTCCAGAATAGGTACTTCCCCCTCTCTCAAAGGGCGCACCCCCACAGTAACCTGGCGAGGTTTTGCCAATTGCAAAACGCTGAACAAATCCATCTCTGCGCAGCATGAAACACACAAAAACAAGTTATATAAAGTACAAAGGTGAAAAGAAAAGCCCACATTAATAAAGCAAAGGAGTACGAAGGACAAGCACCCACCCTGGTCATCCGCGTCTAAGAAGGTTGGCAACCTCATCAGGCCTATCGAAATAATTACGACTGATGCCCATGTGCACCAAAAATTCCTCGGGGGTAGGAATTAATGGGAATACGATTGGCGTTTATCGTTTCCGCATCATCAGAGTTGTATGTTCCAGGGAGGGGGCGCTCATCCTTCGGTAGCGAACTTTGGGTATAGAAGGCGAAACGCCAAGGGAACACCGCCTCATCCACCCAGAAGAATTTTTCTCTCAGGTTCCTAAGCGCGTCTAGTTTATCAGTATAACATTGCAGCCGCCCTGCGCGCTTAGCAAACGAAACCCACTCGTTTGACCATGTCGTACGGTAAAACACGCGAAAGAGATAGATGGTAGGGTTAATCGCCAACAAACGGCAATTAACCTCGAAGTTGGTTATTTTTGCTGCACCTATACAGTGCAGTTGGGATATGTGTAGGCGATAGTAATTCAATACGTAGCACAAAAATAAAGAGATGGGCAAGCGTTGATTCGCGAATTCGAAAAAACATGTGTATACCCCTACTTTCCCTTCAGGGAAATCTGCTATCGATGCCTGCGCAGCCGGAACTACCGGATGTAGCGCAATCTGGATATAATAATCCGAGGTGAACTCACGAAGTTCATCCTCGGTTATGTCGGATGCAAAGTCAGTCAATCCAAGAACCATGATCAGGGTTGGAGTGCGTACACGCTGTTACCTTGGAATGATTAAGGTTTTCTTGGTTGATATTTCAAGCTTTTCAACAATGGCGGCAATGATTTTTTACTGTGATAAACACAGTAAAAGGGAGGCGGAAGTTTATATAGGGTTCCACATCCATGTGATGCTTGACACGTGGACCCCACTTTCTCCGAACGTGTGGATAGGAGTTGCTGACGTGGCACACTTTCCATTCATTTTCCCACGTTTTACGAGGGATGTATTTGACATATTTTGACTGGATTCACCGTATCTTCTTTAAGGCGGGAAACCTTTGAACCTTCTCCGCTACGCCTTGAAGAATATGTGGGCTACATTTATCATTTTAGCACCCACGGATTACACCCTATGCATACTAGACTAGGGGGACATGATGACGTATAGTCCGCATTCGGGTCATGAACCCGATCCATGGACGCTACTAGCAATCAAGCCCAGTGCGAACGAGCTAACCAGGTAACGGTTTGGGCTCACGAAGGCCCAAACTCGAAGTTATTTATGGTTTTAGATATCGAATATCTCTTATTTAGGAGATATGCATTGATTGACCGACTTAGGCGGGATACGCCGAAGTTTGGGGAACACGAAACCAATAAGGATTTTGTGTGTATATAAAGGGCACCTCGGCCCTCATTAAAGGTACATTCTAAAAACCCTAACTCTCCACTAAACCCTAAAAACCGATTACTTACTCTCACACCGGAGGATAATCGTGGGAGATAATCCCACGATAAGCCTAACGGTGTTTTCTGCTTTCTTAGTGCGCAGGTCTTAAGCATAAAGTTCTAATTGATACGAGAACCGGAGTCCAAACAAGGAATGCCCAACTTTTGTATCAACAGTGCTAATGACGTTGGCTCTAAGTAGTTCCTCCCATTTCTTAAATTCGGGCTTAAGTTCATTGAGCTCCATTCCATATGGATCTCGGTTTACCTCTTTTCCATTTCGGGTGACACGGGTTGTATCACCCCTTGGGGTAAATAGGCGCTCACGGATGACATCCTTATCCGCTAAAGGAGTTTGGTAGGGAAGAGAGCGGTCATTGATTGCATCAAGGATGGTGAGTGACCACTTATCCGAGTAGACACATGTCCCTCGGTTGGGAATTCCTAGCACTTGAGCAAATTGGGTTAAGGAGATGGTGTAGTCATTTTGATTGATCTTAAACCTAAGGCTAAACTCATCTTCTTCATCAATGAAACCGGTGACACTAGCATAGAAGTCTAACACAAACCTAGGACAAATAGGTTCATCAATGTTAAGGAGACAATCGAATTGAATAGCGGCTAGCTCTTCACGGAGATTGGTATTTTCGACAAAAGAGGAGTGAATGGTTCTACCCTCATGGAAGTACCTTGTTTCTAGACTCTTAAAGATTTCGACTTGTTTCTTGGAAAGTCCTTTGGTTTTGTGATGTTTGGGAATGTAGTTAACGGTATCCTTGTGATCATAGAATCTTGTGGCTACCATGGTTATTCCTATGAGCAAGAATTTACATGTTAAAAATGAGAATAAACTTAACGTTTTGATTCTAGTGTGTGCCTATATGAAAACGATTTGGAGTTGCAGTTATCTCGACTCATTTTATGCATAAAATAGTCTTTAGTGAGGGTGTTTGGCGAACGGCATGAGATAACCCAAACGCTCCTAATTCAATGTGGCTTCATTTGAATATACCCGGGAATGCATATTAGTTATGCAATACCTTTAGTATTCAAGAGCATGCAAGTGATGAAAATTTAACGTTTCTATTTGTATTAACAATGAAAAATTGTTTTCCTACAAGTGAGAAGCTTTTCAAAGAAATTTTGACATGGGGTGTTTGGTTATTTGAATAAAACCTTATAGTCATTATCTTTTGATTAGTGGGAAACATGATTTGTTTATGCAATATGATAATGTAGTACCTAATTTTAATGACTAGTTATACAATTTGCCAATTGAATCCATGTTTTGTACAAGAATATACACAAACCCCATGTAATGATTTTGTGCACAAATTAGAATCCTAGACTCAGAATTAAGAGATAAAATGTAGTTAGGATACTTACAATGAAGTTAACTTCAGTGATTAGTGGGTGAGAAAATGTCAACAATGAGTTAGGTCTAATGTTTGCACGTTTTGGTGAAGTGGGTTGTGAGGAAGAAGGTGTTTTGTAGGTAGCACTTTTGCAACTGTAGTCACCACGGACCAGACGGCACCAAATTTTTGGTTCCGTCTTTGTTGTTGTTTGGTGTCGTGGGTACAGTAGCAGGTTCAAAACAAATTTGTTTTGTTTTGTTTGTTCTAAGTTTTAGGCTATATTTTACCTACATGTTTGGTTCTATTAACCCCAAACCAAGTCTAAGGAGATTAAATGGTTCTCGTTTGAGAGGCTTAGTTAGAATGTCGGCAATGTTGTCTTCGGAGGACACTTTCTCAATTAAGATGTTTCCTTTTTGAACATTGTCGCGAAGAAAGTGATGACGGATTTCAATATGCTTTGTACGAGCATGTTGGACGGGATTTTTGCTGAGATCAATAGCTCCTTTGTTGTCGCAAAATATAACGATATCATTGAGATGAATTCCGTAATCCACGAGAGCTTGCTTCATCCAAAGAGCTTGTTGACATGCTTTTTCGGCTGAGACGTACTCGGCTTCAGTAGTTGAGATAGCTAAAGCCGTTTGCTTCTTTGCAAACTATGAGGTGAGACAATGTCCGACAAAAGTGCAAATACCACTTTGTACTTTTTCTATCGACATAGTCACCGGCATGATCCGAATCGGCATACACTATAGTTTCAACACCCGTTCCTTTGGGATACCATAATCCTAAACATGTCGTTCCCTTAATGTATCTAAATATCCTTTTCAAGGCTTCTAAGTGTGATACCTTTGGATTTTCTTGAAAGCGAGCACATAGACAAACACTAAACATAATGTCGGGTCTACTAGCCGTGAGATAGAGTAAGCTACCGATCATTCCTCTATATTTAGTGTTATCAACAGATTCACCTTCCTCATCCTTGGTGAGTTTAGTGTCCGAAGACATGGGTGTCTTAGTTGGTTTTGAATCTTCAAGACCAAATTTTTTAAGCATATCTTTTATATATTTAGATTGGTTAAAGAATATGCCATCTTCTAGTTGTTTAATTTAGAGTCCTAGAAAGAAGTTTAATTCACCCATCATACTCATCTCAAACTCATCGTGCATGATTTTAGAGAAATCATCACATAACTCTTGACAAGTTGATCCGAATATGATGTCATCAACGTATATTTGAACAATGATAATGTGTGACTCTTTTTTCTTGGTAAAAAGAGTATTATCTACTAATCACATGGTGTATTTATTTTCAACAAGAAAAGTCTTAAGTCTATCGTACCAAGCTTTTGGTGCTTGCTTAAGACCGTATAATGCTTTCTTGAGTTTGAAGACATGATGTAGTTTCTCAAAGTCGGTAAAACCGGGAGGTTGAGCAACATATACTTTTTCGTTAATAAACCCATTAAGAAACGCACTCTTAACATCCATTTGAAATAATTTAAAGTCATAAGCACATGCATATGCAAGTAATATTCTAATAGACTCGAGCCTAGCTACCGGTGCATAAGTTTCATCATAATCAATCCCCTCTTGTTGATTATAACCTTGTGCGACAAGCCTTGTTTTGTTTCTAGACACTACACCATTTTCATCCATTTTATTTCGAAAAATCCATTTCGTTCCAATTATAGTTTGATCTTTAGGTTTTGGAACTAATTTCCAAACATCGTTTCTAACGAATTGGTTTAACTCTTCTTGCATAGCAATTACCCAAGATTCATCTTTTATAGTTTTATTGCTTCATTTATGTTTTTCGGTTCGATGGTAGACACAAAACAAAAATGATTACTTTGATTTTGGGCTTGTGATCTTAAGGTTCTTTGATTTAGTTGTCCTATGACTTTTTCTAAAGGATGACTTTTGGATTCTTTGATGTTTATAATCTCATTATTTAATGGTTCATCTTCCTTGTCATTTTCAATTATTTCTTGACTTTCTACAAGTTGACTTTCAACTAAGTCATCATCTACCAAAGGTGATGTCTTAGAGGGAGGTGGACTTTCGTCGAATGTTATGTTCAACGATTCTTCGACTCTCATTGTTTCTTTGTTTAAGACAATGTAAGCTTTACTAGTTTGAGAATAACCAAGAAATACACCTTCATAAGACTTTGGGTCAAACTTGGTGAGATAATCTTTAGTATTAAGAATGAAACATTTACGTCCAAATACTCTAAAATATCCTAAAGTTGGCTTTTTACTTTTATAAAGCTCATATGAGGTTTTGTTTAAGAAATTACGTATTAGGACTCTATTTAAAATATATGTAGAAGTGTCAATGGCGTTACACCAAAACTTTTGAGGAATGTTTTGTTCATTAAGCATTGTTCTACTCATTTCTTGAATGGTTCTATTTTTACGTTCTACAACTCCATTTGATTGAGGTGTTCGAGGAGCCGAAAAGTTATGTGTTATACCATTTGTATCACAAAAGTTTCCAAATTGTGTTTCATTGTCAAATTCACGACCATGATCCGTTCGGATCGACATAATTTTAACACCTAGTTGATTTTGAATTTTCTTGCTAAGAATTTCAAATTTATCAAAAGCTTCATTTTTGGTTTTCAAAAACAACGTCCAAGTAAACCTTGAGTAATCATCTACTATGACTAAAGTGTATAAGTTGCCTCCATAGCTTCTTATAGCGGATGGACCAAACAAGTCCATATGCAAAAGTTCTAGACACTTAGATGTGGACACCATGTTTTTAGCCTTATGACGACTATGGGTTTGTTTACCAGTTTTGCAAGCATCGCAAAAGTGTTGGTCATATTTAAGTTTTGGTAAATTCCTAACTAGCCCTTTTGAAGATAGGTTTTGTATAAGTCTCATATTAGCGTGACCTAAGCGTTTATGCCAAAGAGTTGAGCTATCATCTAATGTTGTTAAACAAAGTTTGTCATTAGATGTTTTATCTATTTTCATGACGTATATGTTATTTTTCCTAACTCCTTTAGCTATGGTGATACCATCTTTTAGTATTTTACTACCATTTTCTTCAAATAGTACTTTATACTTTTTATCACATAATTGGCTACTACTAAGTAGATTAAATCCTAATCTATCGACATGAGCAACATTTTCAATAGTTAGGGAGTTATGAGCGATCGTACCTTTGCCAATGGTTTTGCTTTTGAGATTGCTACCAAAAGTGACATTACCTCCGTCATACTCTTGGTATGTTGAGAAGAGACTTTTGTTGCCCGTCATGTGTCGTGAGCATCCACTATCTTTTATCCACTCATCAGGTTTCAATCCAACTTTCAAGCATACCTAAGATGCAAATAACTCAAGTGTTTGGTCACCAATATCTCATGGGTCCGTTTGGGTTAAACATACCATTTACTTGATTCATGTATGGAAATGATGGGTAAGAGTTCCATGACGTGTAATCTGGAGTTTGATATGGTCTAGGGAAGTTTTGATTCCAACCGTTATGTTGATAGTTGGGTTGTATGTTGTGGTTACTTTTAGGAAAGGGGCATTTGGCAAAAGGTGTTTTATGTCGTTGTTGAGTAGTTTTTGATCTAAATTCATTTTTAGCAAGACCTACTCCTGATGTAACAACAGGTTTTAGTTTAACACCATCCTTGGTTTTCTTTGTTACTTTGACAAATTCGCTACGGTCCGTATCACAAACATTCTGTCCTGCTGAAGTTCCCATGACACCATTTGTTACAAAGGACGGAGCCCTTATTTTGGGTCCGTCTGGTCCATGCTGCACTGCAGTAGTTTTGACAGTTTGTTTGTCTTTTTCGGCTGTTTTGTTTTGACTCTTTGGAATTAATACCTCATTAAATCCTAGCCTATTCATGTTTCCTGGTGTTTTTTGAATTCTAACTATTTCATCGGCACAAGCGATGTTTTTGTTAAACCTTTTAAATTTAGAATTATGTTCGATTAGAATATCTTGTGTGAGCTTTAGTTTTCCTATTTCAAGATGAAGCTCTTGACATGATTTTCAACCATCGTCATTTACTTTTCCCTTTTCTAATCGTTTTGCCTTTTCTTTTAACTCATAGACTTCATTTTCTAAAAATTCCTTTTTAGTCTTTAAAAAATTATTTTTTGTTATGATTTTTAGAATTATTTGGAATTTTAAAAATTATCGGCTAAGCATCTGCGGATCTCATTATTTGGAATTTTAAATTTGCGGAGATCGAGAAATGATAGAGTTACTTATGAGTTTAGATGCTAAGCGTGGAGTAGTTGGTTCTCTTTAGAGCCCATCGAAGGTACTTATGGCTTTTTGTTCCCACAAAATTGTTTCACCCCATATCTGTCTAAATAATTAGAGATGTCGAGTTTTTGGCGATAGTTAGTTCTTTATCTTCTTAAAAGAATCTTTTTTTTAAAAATTGGGTACACATCAAGGATCCGTAATAAATAAATGAGAAATCAGGGATAAGTGAAAAAGTAATAAGTAAAGTTATGAGCTGCGGTGTCGAGATCGGACCCTTGGATCTTTAGCCGGGATTGAGTGAGGTCTTAGCCTAGCCAGCCGGGATCCTCGTTTCATGAAGCCTATAGTCTTGGAATTACCCCGTGAAGCTCCGTAGTTCATAGCTCATATAAATAAAAAGTATAAGTGTTTGAAAAAAAAAAATGATGTATGAAAAATGAAAAAGTCAAAAGTATAAGTGAATAAAAATTTCCTTGATGTGGACCTCATTTTTACGACAATGGTTCTTGAGAGAAGGCAGATAACTAATTATCGACTTAGCTTTATATCTTTATCGGAATAAAAGTTATCGAAACGAGAATTTGAAGAAATTCATTTCTCAACAAAAATAAAAAATTCTAGAGGAAAATAGGAAAATGGGAACAAAAGGTAATTACACAAGTAACTTCCATGGGTAGTGTTAGCATCTAGAGTCATTCTTAACAATGATTTCGATTTTACGCTTAGTTTGGGAACTTGTGAAAAATCAGGGACGATGTATTCTATCCGTATGGTCACTTCACGCTGTGTTGTGTTTTCTACTCCGTGATCCTAACATGTCGTTTGAAAAATGTTGGAGTTATTGATCGACACGAAAGTTCAACAAACCGTCATTCATAACCGGAATGTGCTTAACCGTAATATCTATACATGTGAATTAAAAGGTAAACGAGGCGTTTTTAGAATTAAGGCTTTCTTAATCTCTTTTGAGGAATCTTTGCTACTTCTTCATAGGTTTAGTAGAAAGAGATTGAAATCCTTGGTTTTAGAAGCATGAGTTGATTGCATTGCGTGAGGACACGACAATGGTCTCGTCTGGGGTATTTTGGTATGTGCTAAAACACATACCTTTTCATTATCAAAACTGACCCAAAATAACCAAGAAAGAGCCGTTTATTGCTAATATTCGTTGTTTTCTTGAGTTTATGCATGTGCAGGTACGGATATGACAAAACAGACAAAAAGAAGCCAAAACCGAAGAAAACCGAGCACGAGAGAGAGAAAAGTGCAAAAGCCGATGCTGGGGATGCTATTTATTAGATTTTGATGCTTAAAAGATCCAATTACGGAGTTCGGGGCTTGATTTGGGAGTTTTCACAATAAACCTTTCACTTTCCCATTTACCCATTTTCACCCTTATACTTTCACAATTTACTCCTTTAGTCCCTTATAAGCTTAAATGAATACATAACTAGTCCAAAATATCCTAAACCCATAAACAAGACCCTTGGCCCAAATACTTTACCAAGCCCAATTATCCAAACTATTACTACCCGTCCAATCCAATTATCCCAACCCGGTATATTACCCACTTTACCCGTTTTTATACCCGGGTCAACCTACCCCTCACACCCGGTCAACAAAACAAACCCAAGTCAAATAAAAATAAAAAAAAAACTCCAACCCGCCCACAAACAAACGCGCCCAAACCAGTGAACCACCATTGTTACTGTCTACCATCCCTTCTTACCCTGATCAACCCAATCATGTACCCCAACTTAAGTAACCTTCTGGAAGCTCTGACAACGTGTCAGTAAGATGGTGTCATTGGACTGCCAACGTGGAAGAATAGAGCTCTTTGATTGGTTCCAACACCTCATTCACTTGATCCTACGGCTGTGAGATGGATTGATGACACAATGAAAAGATCAAAGGCCAAGAATGAAGACCCAGAAGCTTCCCAAGGCTTCTCCTCTGCAGCTATATAAAGCCCCCTTCATCACAAGATTGAATTGTCCAGTTTTTTCATGTTTTTAGAAAAGCTTTGGCCATTTACTTGTTTTCTGTCATTTAAAATGTTTTTCAGTAGTTTATAATTCAGTTAATTGTAATTTGTAACTTTAATCTTCATTAATGCAGTTTTCCCTTTTACCTTTTAATAACTTGTCTCAAGCTTTAATAAATTTCCTGTTTTCAGCATTCAAATACTGTCCATTTGAGCTTACATAAGCTTATTGAAGCTTATGTAAGCTTATTAGTGTTTCAATTTGTTCAATTCCCAGTTTTACATAAAAAGTCAACAAAAGTCAAACGGGTCAAAATTGGAAGTCAAAACAATTCTGGGTTGGTTTCTAGGTTAAATCTGTTAAATGGTTTGGTTAGTAGTTTATTTGAGCAATCCTAGTTGATTTCTGTCAAAGGTAATCTAGCCTTTTAGCTCAAAAGTGCAATTTGTTCATGCTAAAGGAGTGTTTGGATTTGTTAAATTTTTAGTAGTTAAGGAAGTTTTGCAAGCTGAACCTGAGTGTACTGGTTTCATATATTGTTTTTGTAGCCTTAGTAATCAATAGTTCAAGTTTTATAGTCAAGTTGTGAGTTGCATTCGATTTGTTAAGTTGATTTTCTGCCCCATTAGGTATGCTTCGCAGCCTAATGCATAGTCTAGGATTGTTTCAAGGTTAGTGTTAACTGCTTTTAGTAGTTATCTTAACATCTAGGATTATCTGCTTTAAGTAATTTCATCCATTAGAAGTAGTGTCATTGTTTGAATTGGTAAGAATTGTGCTCATTCTGTTTTGTTTTCTATTTTGCTGCACACTTCATTGTCCAAATAGCTTATTATCAAGCTACTTAACTGCTTGTTTTCCCACTGATACTGCTTGATCTTTGGTGTTCTAAGTAGCTTATAGGACTAGCTTTAGGTTTCTGAGCTTAGATTACACTTTAAAGCTGCTAGGATACCTAGATTCAAGCCTGCTGATAAGCCTTTTCTGGCATTTCTGTTTCTGCATCAGCAGTCTAGTCCCACATCAGCCTTTAGCTTTTGATCTCTAACTTCCTCATCACTAGTCCTAATTAGCTGAAAATTTGGACAAATGATCTTTGGTTGGTGGTCTTGAGGACCACACTTTTGGTTTTCCCTGTAGCTTATTATATAAGCTGCTGCAACAGCTTAAAGTAGGGGGTCAGGAAGCTATTTTGCTTAAGTAGCAATTAGCTTAAATCATTTGTAAAATGCTTATTAGGTGTTAGGAGTAGTTGCATATAGCTGTTTTAGAGTAGTCATAGTATAATCTAGCTTCTTTTATCAGTTGGTGCTGTTTTGAGCTTATTTGCTTATTCCTAAGTGCTTATTTCCATATCTGTTACATTGCAGCTCTTATTTCATTCACATAAGCCCATGTTTTTATATTTTTCATAGCTTTAGAATAATATTTTAGAATTTCCCTGAATTTTTCATAATTTTTAGTTACTGTTTAGTATTTTTCTTAATTAAAAACAGTTTTTAATCACTTTTAAATAGCTTTTATTGCAAATAATTCAGAAAAAGTTCCAAAAAATAATTTTTCAATTTTCCCAGTTTAAGAAAAATATAAAAAGCATAAAAAATATTTTTCCTTATTTTTCCCCTTTTATTTGGTATTTTTCACTATTTAAATTAGATTAAAATAGTTTTAAATTAGTAGAAAATAGAAAAATAATCAGAAAAATATAAAAATAGTTTTTAAAAGTCTTTTGTGTTATTTTAGATTTTTGAAAAGTAATTCCATAATTTTCTCTCTCTTTTTCATAATTTTTAGATAATTAGTTTTATTTTTATAGTTAATAATTAGTTTTTAATTCTTAAATAAATCAAGAAAATTCCTAAAAAATAGTTTTAATTCATAAATAGTTTTCTAATATCATTTTTAGAGTAAAAGTAATTTTAGGTTATTTTTAGGATTTAGATTAGACGTAATTGCATTTTTATTCGCGTTTCGTTTTAATCCCGTATTTGCGTTTTAGTGTAGAATTGCGTAGTTTGCCTTAATTCTTAGGTTTTCCCCATAGATTTTAATCCTATATGCTTTCCTTATCCCGTAGTTTAGATAATATCATTTTACCCCCTTCTCTTATTCAAATCCCGATAATCGAGACGTGAGTTGGAAATTCCATTCAACCCTCGTTCGGAACGATCTCGGTGCTCAAACCTAATACGTTTGAGTTGCCCATACTACTTCTTCTCTTATTATTGGTTTGTCTGAACTGTTTTAAGTTTCTTACGGTTAGTCATTCACAAGTGGCTAGCTTGTGTGAGATAACTTGACGGTTTGGACATATCACTAGTCAACAAGCTCCTTTCACCGGCGGAGAAACCTTTACACTTTGCTTACACACTATTTTCGACACTAAGCTAAATGTCGAGTTCTTTTCAAGGGTACAAATACTCCCACACACAATGTATTTTAAGGACTAAAATACTAACCACTCACACTCACAAGATTATGATGGTTTGGTACAACAATGAAGTATGGATCAACACAAGATCATACAACAACAAACAAACAAGACTTCCAACTTCTCGTTGAAGCTTGAATGTGACTTGATCTTCTTTGCTACAAAAGAGATCACTAATATGATATGAAACTGAGTTAGAAAGGTTAGAGAGAAGGAATGTATGAGAGTATGATAGAAAGGGATGAAAAACTACTTGGTTTGGCTTTGCTATTTATAGCCAAAACACTCAGCAAGCACCACAGACCACGAAACCCTTAAAAGGGTTCCTCCCGTGTTAAATTATGGTGTCGCCGAGGTCTGACAGCAAGATCTCAAAATCTTGCCAAAGTCAACCATATCTATGCAAGATTGTGTAAGATATGTAGAGCCTAAATCTACACAAAATATCTAATGAAATCTTCCAATGATTTCAATGATGCATCACATGATATCATGTGTTTGTTTTTCTATTTTTAGAAATATGCAAATACATATGTAATGTTTAGTTTTTAAGAAATCAAAACATTCTAAAAACTACTATCATACATTACGGTTTAGAGTCATATCAAGATATGATTAATCACAATGTAAATGCTTGAGTGATGAAGATATTATTTGAAAAAGCTTGTTTTAATATCTATTAAACTTGGCAAGCTTTAAGCTTTATAAAAATTAAATTTACTTTTGTCGTTAACAAAACTTAGGTAAAGATCAAAAATATAAATAACGTTTAATGACGATATTTGTATTAACAGTCTCTAAAACTTTGAAAGTGCAATGATAGTCCTCATTTTGAAGTTTGGATTGCAATTTAGCCATACCACAGGGATCAAAAATGCAACTAACTCTAATATAAATATCAAAATGTCATATATACTTAAAATACAAATTTTGAATGTATGATGTAGAATATACTTAAATCATTTTTTGATTGTAAAATCAAGAAACTAAAAAAACGAATGGAGGCACGAGGTGAGATCAATGACAAACAAGGAAAATAAAAAGAACAAATAATCAAATCTTAGCCTTTCATTTTAATTTCATCCAACGGTAGAGATAAAACTAAAAATAACAAATGAATGTCAAAATAGTCAATCTAACTCATTTAATAAAAAAACCCGCTTTTCACCTTTTTTTTTTAAAAAACAACATATCTTGCAAACGGTAAATCTTCAAGCTACAAAAAATATACCATCGCGACGAGAAAAAAATCATTTTTCTATAGATATGCACTTTTATATACTTTCGACGATTTTTTTTTCAAAATATCCGTCCAGACAAATCACACGTGATTCGTAAAAAAATCACATGTGATTCTGGTTTTTGTTGTGATTCGTGTGTAAATCACATGTGATTATATTTTAATCTAAAAATGAGTGAATTACGTGTGATTCTGTTATTATTTTTTTCTCTGTTATGAAAAATGTAAATTACGTGTGATTTAGTCTTTGATGTTATAAACTGAAACATGTGATTCAGTTTTAATCTAAAAATGAGTAAATCACATGTGATTCACTTTCAAAAAATAATTTACGGTATAATTGTGATTCGTGTGTAAATCACATGTGATTCACTTTCAAAAAATAATTTGGTAAAATCACATGTGATTTGAGGTAAATCACATGTGATTTGAGGTAAATCACATGTGATTTTACAAGTCACATTCGATCTTTAGAGTAATAAATCACATGTGATTCACTTTTAAAAAATATTTTAAGGTAAAATCACATGTGATTTGAGGTAAATCACATGTGATTTGTGTTAAAATCACATATGAAATAAAAGAGACCACCTCACTGTTGCTCTTTTATCTTGTTAACCTTTTATACAAAATGAAATAAAATAGACCACAATTGCTTTCTAGGAACATAAAAACACATTTGAATACTAGTACTCCGTAAAAGTTTGTTTTATTTATAAACATCTCTTTTTACTGTTAAAAGAATACAAAGTCACATTGAAAAGGCAAAAAGTAAATGCAATTACTTGGTACTAGTAAAAACAATCTTATCTTTCTTTTATCATCTTTTCTTTTTCTTTTCCACCATTTTCTTCTTCTTCTCTTTCTTTTTTTGTTTTCTCTTTGAAGCTCGAACACTTCCTTTTCCAGATTAATGATTTTCTAAATCCAAACAATAACTCTCTAACAAAATGTACACCACGCATTAAAATCTTGCACTTTTTCTGCAATAAACAATTCCCAATCTAGAAACAACTTATTTTATATTTTTCGAAGATAAATTGGCCGGTTTCACCCGTTCCAAAGCTCACCCATATTAACCTGATCCCATTTTGAGTATTTACCCCACGTGGATGCATGACCCACCTGATTTACTCTTTTAATGGGATTAAGGAAGTATGTGATGTATTTGAATTAACACACTATAAAAGCCAAGGCATGCACGAGGTTTCTTCGGTGGCGTCATGTGATTCCCACCACAAAATGTAAAATTTATTTATTTCAATCTTCATAAGTCAGATCAATAATTAGATCTATTTCACCACCATCTTTTAATTCGTAACTCACCCTTCAAGTCAACCATATTGAAATGACTTGGTTTAATTCGTAACTCACCATATTTTACAACCATCTTTTAAACAGCTTAAAATGACTCGATTTGAGGTGTTTTGGTCGAGAGAAAAGTAGCTATCCAGTGGTGGTGTCTAATTTACTCGATTGATTGATTGATTTATTAGGGTTTGAGTGTTTGTTGAGATTGGGGAATTGAGAGAGAGAGATAAAGTGTTGCAGATGTAGAAGAGTGTGAGTGTGTTAGGTGGGGTGTTGGGGGTGGGGTTATGTAATTACAAAAATGGCCCTCCGTCTTTTAATATGGATTGATCTACTCTGTCAGATCTTAAATGATTGGATGGTGGGGATTAAAGCATATGTTCTTTAGATAAATTATGTTGCATAAAACTTTTCTGATGGAGGCACAAGCTTACGAACACAAAAAGTCAGTAAACATGAACACAAAGCAGCCCAGCCCATAGAAAAATACTCACGTAAGAAACCATTACCATCCACCGTGGTCCGTGGCCACCAAAGCAAAATTGGTGAGTGACAAATTAGCATCTCATCTTTACACTAACGTAACAATCCTGTTCCGTGACAGCCACCAATCTGACCGTCCATTTTCTTAAAACATATCACTACGGTTCATAAGATTCCTCACCCAGCCGTCACACTAGCACACAGTTAACTCAAGCTCTTGTATAGTCTCTCTTTATTTTTGCCCACTGCCACACACACTAAAAACACACACAGTTAAGAAAGAAAAGAAATGCCTGGAATAAGAGCACCAGTGAACTATTCAGAAGAGCCTCATCGTCATCCTGCTCTCAAAATCAACGCTAAGGTAACAAAACAACACTTTATCTATTTTATTTCATTTCACAGAGATATTGTTTATAATAGTTTGTAAAATTATCATCACAAAACTAAAATAGAAAGCCTTCGTATTGTAACCATTTAATTTAATTTTTATGTTGTTCTTAGTTCTATGATAACCAAGTATTAGTTTTATGTATTGTAACCACTTAATTTAATGGTATTTCTGCATTAATTGGATAGAAATAAATAAGAAAGTGTGAGTTATGTTTTTGTAATTTCATGGTTACGATATAAGTCATCTACGTGTGAAGTTTGATTATGCTCACTACGCAATTCGGGTTTAGATGAAATTTCTATACTTATGAAAGTTAAAGCTCTGAGAAAACTTTGATGACCACATTATAAAGTTGTGCCGGTGTCAAATTTACGGTGGTCTGTATCAATTTGAGTTTGAAAAATAATAGATTTGACCCTGAAATTGGAAGATCACACGTCTTTTTCTGGGAATGGGGCGTGATGTTTTACCAAGAATGCGTTCATTCATAGATCTCTCTGCTGCTACATTTGGATAATGGCAACTGGTTTATTGAAAAGTTTAGTTACTTCTGATAAAATGCATTCTACTTTTCGAATTTGACATGTGCTGCTATCCTTGTTACGCTGTAGTGCCTACTTTTTGTGTGTATTGTAGTCCAATAAGCACTTGTTAGATTGATCATTTTTGTTACAGCAACCCTTTAATGCCGAGCCACCACGTCAAGCTTTGGTATCTTCGTATGTGACTCCTACAGAATTCTTCTACAAGAGAAGCCATGGGCCGATACCTGTTGTTGATGACATAGAAAGGTATATCTCCTTCGATCGTTACATGTTTAATTGTTTATACTGTTTTAGCTATTTGTGTGCTTAATATGACTGTTGCGATCTGTTTGTCATTAACAGATACTCTGTGTCTTTTAATGGGCTAATTGAGAAACCCAAAGAGCTGTTTATGAAAGATATTATGTGAGTAATAATCTTCGTTCTATTTGATATATATTCACAATGCTCATTAGTATTTTCTCACGGCTTTTAACGTCAGAGAATTTATTTTCTTTGTTGGATTACAGGAGTCTTCCAAAATATAATGTAACTGCAACTTTGCAGGTAGACCCTTCATTTCTGTGTAAAATTACGTTACTTTAGTCTAACTTCAGTTGAAGTTTAACAGGCTTACATTGCCTATTGCAGTGTGCGGGTAATAGAAGAACTGCAATGAGCAAAAGCAGAACTGTAAGAGGAGTTGGCTGGGATGTTGCTGCATTAGGGAATGGTTTGTCTCCAATCCCATTATGTCATGTCATGTTGACACTGACAGCTTTACGGAAGAAGCTTTCCGCTAGATTCCCTAGTGCCAATAACTGTTGTTTTTTAGAGTTATACCCCGCCATCATCATGCACATATTATAGAACTCACAAACCTAATTAAATAAAGTTTCCTACTCCGGGTACTGTTACCAGAAAACTAGTAGAACCACCCGCTAGAAGAACGTGTGTGTTTGGGAAGGATTACGAGTAATACAACCACAATGTTTCTACATTGGTTTTATGCGAGAATCATTTTTGCTGTGGAAACCTTTGTATAGTTTGTGAGCTCTTTGAATGTAGTCTAGGTTATGGATTTTCTAAATTAATAAATAAAAGGAAATCGTTGGTACTTTTGCCATCCACAATACATTTGATTGGCATTTGGCTATCTGGAAACTATTTTATGACTTTAATGTTTTTTAGTCAACAAGGTACACCAAACAAGTATACAACATTACCCAAGATGCTGCGTGCATATCTACTACCAGTTATGGACAACTGAAAACTTTCTTACCACTTTTCAGAGATCAAGAGCTTAAGTCTTGTTATTGAACCTTTTTTTCTGGTATCTATAATGAAAACATGAAGTACACTAAGGTGTAGGTTTGACAGTCACCAATAGGTGCCATGTATCATCATAAGTTCAAATATATTACAATCTTCTTCTCACGGTTGTCAGTTCAGTAAAAGGTTAATACATATGCATAGTAGCATTATGTTTCTAGCAGAAGCAGTGAATAATATAATATAATATTTTATTATAATGTTGTTGCTTGTAATTCTAGGCAATAAGTGTATAGCACAGTACAGTTATATTTATGGTATTTTGCTTCATTTTCTAAATTGTTTTGCCCTATGTTGTGAACCTTTCAGCAATTTGGGGTGGAGCAAAACTTGCAGATGTTCTTGAATTAGTTGGTATACCCAAGTTAACAAGTACCACACCCTTAGGTGGAAAACATGTTGAGTTTGTGAGCGTTGACAGGTGTAAGGTTTGTATACGCTTATCTAGTCTAGTTCTGCTGTTAATCACAACTTTATTCATTCTTGCGTGCTAAACTATAGGAAGAAAATGGAGGTCCTTACAAGGCATCAATTCCATTAAGTCAAGCAACAAATCCGGAAGCTGATGTTTTGCTTGCTTATGAAATGAATGGAGAGGTAAACAAAATTTCCAATTACAAATCCATCATCATTTACTTTTAGAATCCTATTACTGGCCGTTGATTTACTTTTAATTATTTGTGAAACTGTAAAAGACTCTGAACAGGGATCATGGGTATCCACTTAGAGTAGTTGTCCCAGGGGTTATTGGTGCTCGTTCTGTTAAGTGGTTGGATAGCATCAACATAGACTCCCAAATTTGCCAGGTTATATTGATATTTTATGCTTAATCATAAAAGTGTTATTCAGATTTCTAAGACGGCAGTGTATTGCTACTTCTCAGGGATTCTTTATGCAGAAAGACTATAAAATGTTTCCACCTTCGGTAAACTGGGACAACATTGATTGGTCTACCAGGAGACCGCAAATGGATTTCCCTGTCCAGGTACTTCTTATTACTTATAAGTTATAATTAGTTTTATACTAAAATAGTTTCTTAACCAAAAAATTTCCACCTTGTTTGTGCTTGAACCAAAACAATGTCTAAAATCACATAAAAACTGCATACACCTGATGCTCAAAAGTTAGATTTAGATAGTTTCTGGGACGCAGGGAGCAACTTTTTGTTACCTGGTAACCTTAAGTTTTAGAAAACAAAATATATATTCATCGGTATGCGGTCTGTATAAGTATGTTAATTTCCTGGTTCAGACATCTAGTATATTTAATGACAACTAACATCTGCTTATATGAGGGTAGGAAGCGGGAGTTCAGAGTCAACTTAATAATTATGACTTTTCGTTTGTGGGTGGCAGAGTGCAATATGCTCCTTGGAGGACGTGAATGTGGGCAAATATGGAAAGGTTGGTTTTTTTCCCTCTAATTATACTCAATTTTTTTGTTAAGAGTTTACAAGAGGTGTTTATATGACCCCCTGTACTTGGTATGGAAAGAATCATTGACACCAGTTTCTGCAAGTCTAATTGCATTTAATAATGCGGTTTATGTCTGTTCCAGTTAGATTTCATAATGCAGTTTTTATCTGTTCCAAGTAATTCTTAACTCTTCTACCCTTGATCCATGAAGTAAAAGTTTACAAAGATTTTTGTAGTTATATGATGTACTTGATAAGACAGTTTTGTACAAATATATTTCGATACATTTACCTGTGAATTGGCTAATCTGGATTATATTTATCTATGACGGGTGAAGCGTGTAAAATTTAACTTATTTTAGCATAATGATAAACGGGTTGAAAGTCGCCCTAGGTGCATTTATACTAGTATTATTCTGTGTAGTCCCGTCTAATATAATAATTATTCATCAAACTCAATTAAATTGGACAATTAATGGTTTCAGTCGACCCAACATGTACCAAAAACTTTCCCTATTTGACCCGTTACCCAATTTTACCCATTTTGCCACCTCTGATTTGTTAGTGGAGCTTGCTTCGTAATCCTGTATAGTAAATAGGCTGTCATGCACATGTAGAAGATTATATTTGAGCTTATATCATAAACATTTTGTGCAGATAGCTATAAAAGGATATGCAGTTTCAGGAGGTGGACGTGGAATTGAGCGAGTTGATATATCGGCTGATGGGGGTAAAACATGGAAGGAGGCATCTCGATACCAAAAGCCTGGCATTCAATATGTTACTGATGATGAAAAAAGCGATAAATGGGCCTGGGTACTTTTTGAAGCTGAGGCTGATGTACACTCAAATACAGAGATTGTTGCTAAAGCAGTATGTCATCTCTCTGTTTTCAAGTCAGATATTATTAACGACTTTTGTTTGTGGTGGTAATTTAGACTCATTTACCATTAAATGGGTTTCTTTTTATCTTCAAGGGTGAATGGGTTAAGCTAAAAGGAATTAAACATAAAGGAAACGGGTTGAGTGGCTTGAAAGTTATTTTAAGTGTATACAAATGTATGATAGTCTCCTGGATCACTTAGAATTTAAAAGTTAGATTATTCAAACCATTTACATGTAAATGGGTTGACTGGAGTTATATAGTAACTCCAACACATCAAATAGGCCAGGTTTAGAGAAGTATTAGCTATAAATGAGACGGTCAAAACAAAGATAAAGCAGAATGTTCCTAACATCCTAATTTGATTGAATCAAGTAGTATACTTTTTGTAAACAAGTTTTATACACTGAATAGTTTTTGTCAACCCACCCTACCTGTTTTAATTTTGATTAATACTCTATTTTTTAGATTACACGTACTATAGACTCGTGTGTTCAGTTACCTTTGTTTCCTGCTGAATAACTCATCTCCATTGACTTTTAAAATATTGACGAACAGATAGACACTGCTGCAAATGTTCAACCTGAGAAGGTTGAAGACGTCTGGAACTTGAGAGGAATTCTGAACACATCATGGCATCGTGTTCAAGTGCAAGTTAGGCATTCAAACATGTAACATACATGGCGACGGGGAAGCATGCAATAATATGATCAGGATGGTATAGTATTTGATAATCCCTGGCACTATTTTCTGCAATCCTGTACTACAAACGTCAACAGTGATGGTTCTTTATTTTCTTCTTGCTTGTTGGGTTTTATTTGTAACATAAATTAGTTTTTTCACATGCGTAAGCCTGGACATGTCACCTTTCAAAGGTTCCTTTGATAATGTATCATTTGTGATCAAGTTATATCAGAAATTTGTGTTTTAATTATGGACTATGTGTTTCTGTAAAATCTCTCTGATGTCACCATGGTAAAATTGGGCTGAGCTACCTTTATTAATCCAACTCTCTTGTTCAATAGAGAGAAAGAATGTTCCCCCAACTGGTATTCATTCATGTAGTAACATCTGTATCATCTACCACCCATAATATGGTGTACAGTGATTTTACTGTCGGGTCTTATCATCTGTTTAAATAAGGCAGTAAAGAAATCTTAAGGACATATTTGTAATGTCAAAGTTCATCCATGTTGACAATCATGTTCAGTAACTAAAAATAATTTGTTTTTTTTTGGTGCAAAGGCGAACTATATTATTAATTATCAAACAAATACATGAGTCTAGAGAAGAGATAGACATACCTATCCTTCTGAAATACTAACAAATCCATACATTCTAATACAAAAGAACTACCTCTTACAAAGCAAACTCTATATCTCGGACAGAACTATACACTATCTCTTATATAGTCACGATCCAAATCTCACTGACCAAATGAGACTGCAACACAGAACTGGACAATTCCCCAACATTCTATTCAACCCAAATACCAACTTAGACTCTGATCAACTTAATGCATCCTGGCAAACTTGACATTCCAAACATTTTCAGCTCTGAGGACATTAGCAGACTGTTTAACTGTAATAGAGACCATCTTAGTTCTGAGATCATCATACAAGATACCAAATACATCCTCTTCACTTCTCTTACAATTGTTGAATAATCTCCAATTTCTCTCCTGCCAAATGTAGTAAACTACAGTAGCAAAACTTAACTTTCTAATTATACCCCAAACATTCCTTTCACCTTTCATCAGACTCATAGCTTTAACAATATCCTCCCATTTGTCTTCTTTAACCTTGACCTTAGCAATATCACAAACCTTCTTCCATATTCTATTAGCAAATCCACATTTGAAAAACAAGTGGTCATGTGAATCAGCTTCATTGTTACATAAACTGCATACAAAAGCCCTGTTTGGATACCATTTTAACATCATATCTTGAGTACATAACTTGGATTTTGCAGCAAGCCACACGATAAATGTATGTTTAGGTATACAATGAGTGTGCCACACAAGTTGTTTCCAACATACTTGACTAGTACTTCCCCTAACATGGGTATTTAACTAACCAGCTTTGAGGCCATCTCCACCCTTGATCATTTGTAACATCTGCAATGCTGTCATGGTCATTGAATCCAGCATAAAAAATGTCCTTCTTGCTTATCAGGCTGGATAATGATATGCCATTGTTCCACTTGTCATGCCACACGTTTATGCTCTTGCCATCTCCAATTCTATACCTCATATGACTTCCCACCATATCTCTCAGATTAAGGATACATTTCCAGCCCCATCTTTCTTTAGGATCGATTGCCACATCCCAAACACTCCTATTCTTCAATTTAACCACATTGATCCATTTAACCCACATATATTCTTTTCTTGATGCTACATTCCATAAATGCTTCACAAGCAAAGTCTTATTCCATAGCTCTAAGGATTTGAATCCTAACCCACCCTGATCTTTAGGTTTGCAAACCTCCGCCCAAGCAACTTTAGCTTTATCTTTACAACTTTCTCCATTATTCCATAGAAATCTTTTAAAGAGCTTCTCTATGTCATGGATAACAGTCTTTGGGAGAAGGAAAACAGACCCCCAGTAAACTTGCATAGAAGCTAGAACTGAGGCAATAAGTTGTGCTCTACCTGCATACGAAAGGCTCTTCTTTTTCCAGTCATTAAGCTTTAGCTGAACTTTATCTACCAACTGTTTGCAGTCTGCAACTCCAATCTTCTTAGTACTAATGGAACTCCCAAGTATCTAACAGGGAGCTTTCCTTCTTTAAATGGAAATATATTGCTTATATCATTCTTAGTTTCATCATCCAGGCTTCCACAGAACATAGTGCATTTGCCAAGATTGGGGTATAAACCAAATAATGCACTAAACTTATCCAAAGCTTTCTTGAGAGTCTGCACAGAATCAGTTCCACCATGGCACGACATTATTAAATCATCTGCAAAGCATAGGTGAGTAATCTTTAACTGTTTACAACCAAATTGGTACTTGAATGACATATTCTTCTTGATTTCATCTTTTATTATTAGATTCAGTACCTCCATCACAAGTGTAAAAATGTAGGGAGATATAGGGTCTCCTTGCCTCAATCCTCTTCCACCTCTAAAGTATCCATGTCTCTCCCCATTAACACATATAGTAAACTTAGGATTAGCAATGCAAGTCATAATCCATTCAACCATTTTCCTTGGGAAACCAAATCTTATCATAATATCTTCAATGAACTTCCAGTTGATCGTATCATAAGCTTTTTGGATGTCTATTTTGAAAGAACACCTTTTTGGCCCATTAACACAGTTGTATCCTTTTAATAGTTCTTGAGTTAGAAGGATGTGGTCTGTAATGGCTCTCCCAGGAATGAAGGCACTTTGGTTGTCATCCACAACTTGACTGAGAGCAATTTTGATCCTATTAGTTAGGATTTTGCTAATGCATTTATAGGTGACATTACAACAGGCAATAGGCCTAAGGTCAGATACTTTTTGAGGTGTCAGTGATTTAGGAACCAAAGTAATAAGAGTGGCATTAACTTCTCCGAGTAATTTCCCTGTCACAAAGAATTCTTTAATAGCTGCACAAAAGTCATCCTTAATTGTACTCTAAGATTTTTTATAAAACATTGAAGTAAAGCCATCAGGGCCCGGAGCTTTGTTGTCTTCAATATCAAATAAGGCCTTCTTGATCTCATCATCTGTGACATCTCTAACCATAGTGACAGCCTCTGCATTAGATATACTTTTCTCAAACAAACAAGAGTCTGCCTCAGTTAAGCAAGTAACATCACGATTACTCCCAAAAAAAACTTCAAAATGCTTGACAAACTGAGCTGCTACTTCATTGTATTCATATCTCCTACCATCTTCTGCACAAACTGACATGACTCTACTCTTATTCAGTCTTCCTTTGAGCACTTTGTGGAAATAAGCAGAGTTTTTATCCCCTTCTTTCAGCCAAGTAACTTTTGTTTTTTGTCTTAGAAGCTTTTCCTCATCCATCACAGCCTCTTTGTAATCTTTGAGCACAGTAGTTTCTTCTATTCTCAAACTCTTATCAGTAGGATTCTGATCAATCTTTTCTTGAATCTTATGAAGCATGGTTTTCAACTCAGTAACTTTCTCAAATAGGTTTCCATTTTTCCAATTCAATTTGTTCAAATGAGGTTTAAGAGCTTTGAGCTTTTTGACTAATCTAAACATAGAATGACCCTGCACTTCCATATCCCATCTGTCCCTAACCAAAATTTTGAATTCCACCCTCTCTGTAATATAATTGGCCAATCTAAAAGACTTGTTTTTCTTCTTCATAACTTGAGGAAAGATCAAAATAGCTGGACTATGATCAGAAATCCCATAAGGTAGGAACACAGCATTAACAACATTGAAGTGGGTCAAAATGCGTTATTACCCATGACCCTGTCAATTTTATTTAACACTGTTGC
Source organism: Chrysanthemum seticuspe (assembly GCA_019973895.1). Taxonomy (NCBI): domain Eukaryota; kingdom Viridiplantae; phylum Streptophyta; class Magnoliopsida; order Asterales; family Asteraceae; genus Chrysanthemum; species Chrysanthemum seticuspe. The sequence goes on from BPTQ01000002.1 coordinate 202,029,513, forward strand.
ATTAGGATTTAGAAGGCTTTTTGTCCAAGTGTAATGTAAACCAGAACTATTGATGTCCACCATTTCAATTGCATTAACACAATCCTGGAAGTCAAGCATGTCTTGAGTAAGGCAAGAAATCCCTTCTGAGTGATCTACCAAATTCAGGCTAACATTTACATCTCCCAACATAACCCATGCAGCATCATTCACAATCCTATTATATATACTAAGATTCTTCCATAATTCTTTTCTGTCTCTACCTTTGTTAGCAGCATATATAAAAGTACAATAGAAAGTTTTTTGGGTACTTAAAACTTCAACAAAATACAGCATTGACTGGCCTGAAGTGTGGATAAGAGAGCATCTAACATTATTAGCATCCCAACCAACTGCAATTCTGCAACCTTTACTACTGAGCGTCACATTAGTTTCCAAGAGCCAGCTGCCAAAAACATTCATACACACTTTCTCAATTCTATTCTTCTTCATATGAGTTTCCAAAACTGCACATATACTCAAATTTTCATTCCAAATCAACTTCCTAATCTCTGTCTGTTTAGAGATTGTTCCCAAGCCTCTAATATTCCATGCAGCAATTTTCAAATCCATCAACAAACTTTAGACAAAAAATCACTATCAGCTCCATGAATTTCATTGTTAGTCATGAATTTGGCCATTCCACTCTTATCCATATACACATCATTCTCATCTAATTCAATACTACCATCAGCAGTTCCATGATTTACATCATTGCCGTAACTGCTTTCCCAACATTCTTTAAAATACCAAGACATTTCTTGTGTCCATTTACACGTAACATTGATAGAAGGTTGCAGTTTTATCTTAACATATTTTTCTATCTCTGCCTTATCCTTCTGACTTAAGTTCTTATTACCAGTATTCTCATCAAGATCTTGCAGTACTGAGTACTTATTAGCAGTATTCCTCACATCCTTAACAACCTTGTCTTCTACATTCCACATCTTCCTGGCATTACCTTTAGTCTGGGCATTATTAGTTTTCTGAGTTTGAGCTGCATTATCATCTCTAGTATCTTTCTTCTTATACATGACTTTTTGAGCCTCATTCTTCCTTTCCACAGGTTGTCCTTTTTTGGTTTGTTGTACATCCCTAGTACCACTATTATCATTATTCTTCCTTCTTTCCACATTGACAAACCCCTCATTATCCTTTTGACTTTCCTGATTTTCACCTGCTTTATTTTCCTTCATATGACATATGTCATTAGTATGGCCACACACCTTACAATGGGAGCAAATTGGGGGTTTCCAATCATATTCCACTTTCACTGTTTTCACAAATTGCTTTTCACTATCTGTACTCTTATACAACAAATCAATAGATTCCACCAATCCTTTTAGAGCACTAACCTCAACTAATACTCTAGCATACCCAAGTCTTCCCATCCCTTGATTACACATTTTGGAGGTCATATCATCCATTATTAATGGAGTGCCAATTCTGCTAGAAAGTGTACTTAGTCCCTTAACACTCCATGCTTCAAGAGGTACATTCATCAGTTTAATCTACACTGGTAGAGTAATAGGCTCACTCCTGTCCAAATTAACACTAGGATCCCATTTTTGCACCACCATAAGCTTGTTATTAACAATCCATGGACCACTTTCAATAACAGTTTGGAGACCCAGTATATTGTTAAACTTGAATACAAAAACACCATTACCATTATTTAGAATGTGCTTAAGACCAAATGTACCCCACATCCTAAACAGATGATAACTGAGCTCTTGTATAGACATCTTATAACCGACAAAGTAACCACAAGCAGACAACTCCCACTTCTTACTACCTTCTAACACCAAAGCTTCATCAAAGACCACAAATTCTTGTCCATTCTCATTCAGTAGGAACCTTTAATTGTCTCTTTGATAACTGTTGTTTCTTTTTATTCGACATTATAGCTAATTCTTAAGACTAATTTCTATAAGCTGAACAAAACTAAGTGAAAAAACAATAAAAGTATGCAGCTACAACGAAATTGACTTAATGACACAATTGATTCATTTTGGGGGTTTTTTAAAAAGTAAATTACCTAAATAATCCATTTCAATACCTATTTTACAAATCCAAACATTTTTTAAACATTTTACAAAAATGAACAAAAAAAATGTCCATATCATGCATAGGGGACCAATCTTTCTTTTCATGTATAGGGGACCATTATTCACAACCATACAAAATATCCCTATTCACTCGAACTCCTGAATGTATTAAAAGAATTCCATAAACTCATCTTTCACCTCATACATTCCAACAATTAAATATACTACATCCAAAAATAACAGTTATGTGATTTTAAAACTCCTAATAAACATTCCAACAATTAAATATACTACCCGAAATTAAAACTCATCATTTGACATCCTTTTATATTATGTGGTGGATATGTAACATTGGGACATGCACATTTACTTTTTTGTCACCTTTATCTCTTCTTTCCTTTGTCTTCTACATTTCTTCTTCATCTAAAAAACCTGCAAATTTCTTCTTCTTCTTTTACGTTGTAGATTTTACATTTAATTGTTTTGTTAACTTTGAGAAATCTTAGGGTATGCAACATTTATTTTCATGGTAATTTCAAGGTATGCACCATAGGTAAAATGGTTACATAAAGCTTCAATTGTAATTTTTCTTACACTACTAAGATGTTGAAGAGGGTATGCACGTGCATACCCTCCTTTGGCTGTAGATCCGCCCCTGTCCTCAGGTAACGCTTAGGCCTTCCTTCCTCGCCCAAGCACCCCATCTTCCTCGCCCAACGCCCAGCTCCACCCTACTACGCCCAAGCTCCACCCTGCCACGCCCAAGCTCCACCCTTCCTCACCCAAGCACCCTGCCATGCCCAGCTCCACACCCAGCCCAGGCTGCCACGCCCAGCTCCACGCCCTAGCCACGCCCAGGCCAACCTCTCACCCAGGGCACACCCTCACTTCTTACTCGTTTGTATCACGCCCAAACTCACGCCCATGAAATTGGTTATACACATGTACGGTTTAAAACATATTTCGGTAGAAATCTAACGTATAACATTCAAAAGTTCATTTTCGAAAAATATATAGGCGAGGTTCATTTTCGAAATCTAACGCAGGAGAGTGTTCGTTTAAGAAATTTTCTCTTTTTTAAACATTCACTAAAATCAAAAAACAAACCAGTAGAAATATGAGCGATAAGATTCTGAATCGATTGCACGGTTTAGATTTTGATTTAGTGTATTAAAGAGGGATTAATTGAAGGTTTTTTGGTGATTTTTAATGGTGGATATTGGTGGGACTAAAAAGAATTGTTTGATTGTGGAGTATATATAATTTTTCATTCGACGTATACAAAGACATATATATCAACTTTTGGAATCAAACTTTTAGCATCAGTCTGATTGTTCATACATGATTCAAACTTTTAGCACCAGTCTGATTGTTCATACAAGATTCTAGAGACACCGAAAGTGATATAAACACTTTTTTTTTAGACCGGACAACAGGCAACTAAATTGGGCGAGCATGCGAAATAAAAAGGAGTCCAAAAATATACACGCGTCGTATAGAATGAAAATTAGGGTCCGTTTGGTTTGTAGATGGGTTTATGATTTGGATTCGGATTTGGATTTGGATTTGGATTTTAATTTTGATTTGATGTAAAAGAGAGAGAAAATGCAAAAGTTATTTATTTTATATTGAGGTTAGAAATAAAATAATAGATTTTTATATATCTTAAGATTTAAATAAAATAAAAAAGTTATAAAATAATAATATATTAATTATATAAAAGGTAACATGTGGTTGTAATTCAATGGGACAAAATTTGTGTCAGGTGAATCAATAGAAACCGACCCTTATACGTGTGATTTAAAAAAGGTAACTTTTAGGATTGAAATAGTGTACCATAAAAGAATTAAAAGCTTCCAAACATTGGATTTGAGTCAAAATCTTCATCTTTCATTCAACACCCACGAACCAAACTGCACCTTAGTATATGTAGTAATGATTGTAAAATGAAGAATACCAAAAATTAAAAACCCATAAAACGAATTTATACGAACAGAAAAGGTCACAAAAACAAGGGAGAGCCCAGCCCACAGAAAAATAGTAAAACCCACCATCATACTAGCACACAGTTAACTCAAGCTCTTGTATAGTCTCTCTTTATTTTTGCCCACTGCCACACACACTAAAAACACACACACACAGAGTTAAGAAAGAAAAGAAAAGCCTGGAATAAGAGCACCGGTGAAGTTTTCAGAAGAACCTCAAAATCAACGCTAAGGCAAGTTTGTTTTTTCTCATTTCACCCAGATTAATTTTCTTTACACATCACAAAACTATAAATACAAACCCTTCTTACTTATTTTATTTGTTGTTGATTTCCATTTCTTGGGTAGAAAATAGATAAGAAAGTGAGAATTATGTTTTTGCTAATCATTTCCATTTCTTGGCTCTTATTTCTCTATACCCTAAAAGAAAGCAAGCAGTGACCCTCAATCAAATCGGGGGTGGGTATGTGTTTTTATAATTCAAATACTTAATAATACTTTGTTTGTTTGGTCTAGTCATATATATATGGTGTTTTGTTGCTACATTTTGTGTTTGTAACATCATGTTTGTTGTTTAGGGTGGATTAATTATTTACAAATTTAGGTCATGTGGGTTTTTCATCAAAATCAAAGGGGATGTTTAAATTAAAAGAACCTAATTCATGATTTGTGACTACAACAGTGAGCTTGTTAGTTTATATATAAATGCCTGAGACGAAATGAAATGATTGACTATTAACACTAAGCCAAACTTAAGTATCAACTGCCTTTCTCAATTGCTTCAAGCAAATACTTCCTTTTTTCTTTTTTTTTACCTATAATAAGTTTTCAAGGTTGTTGCTCATGTGTATTCTTCTATTGCAGTTCACCACCAGACAGACATGAGGGTTAAGCTTTTGCGTATCCTTACATTCAATTATGTCTTTTCACCACATTCTCCTTTTGCTTTATAAACTATACTACTTTCCGAATAATTGACATTTTCATGTTTTCTATTCATTCTCAGAATGCTCTTGCATCATTAATCATTTATCTCACCATCTTGGTTTGCCAGCTAGTGGTATAAATTAGAAAAAAAAAAAAAAAAAAAAAAAAAAAAAAAAAATGGGAATATTTGCAGTAGCATATCACATGCCATTCTTTTCTAGAAAGTAGCTAGCGGAAAAGCCATCCTGATTGACTGTCGTATTTACCACAAGTGTCTTCTAGTCTACTTAACGGATTATACATCTCTCGTGTCTACTTTCGTAAAGGTTTTACTCATGAAAAAGTGAAAAAAAACTGTTAATTCAGTTTTACATCGATGGGAATGAGAAAAAGCGAGTTTTTGTTTGTCTTAAGAATATTAGAGTTAGAATCCTGATGTAATTTCACACTGATATGCTTTCGAGTTCATTGCTTGTGCTCTTTCTTAACCGATTGCCTATGAAATTCTGGTGGACCGAAAAAACAGAGTAAGTTTCTTTTCACTCATTTCAGTTGCAAATAAATAACGTTAGTAGTATGGTGGGAAGTTAAATATTTCCTTGTGATCTATAGATGGCATGCAGTAGCTTCTTGGACATGGGATGCTCATGATGAAACTTGTGGGATTTGTAGAATGGCGTTCGATGGATGCTGTCCTGACTGTAAACTTCCTGGTGATGATTGCCCGCTAAGTAAGTATCGTACTTTTCCACTGCACCTTTATTTTTGTACTTATTGTTTTTAGAATACTTTATCGTTTGTTGCTAAATTGTCATGGGTATTACTTATTTACTAATCTATTCCAGCATGACCACTACTATTTGTACTTTTCTGATATGTATTGACTATGATGGTGTGCTGTATTATCAGTTTGTAACTTTGCTTTTGTAAGTTTGATACAAATTAAATGATCGAGTATGCTTCTTGAACTGAGCCTGGAAAATGGTACATCTTTATTATGTAAAGGGCCAAAACACCAAAACGGGTAATTTTCTTGGTAATGGTTGAAGACTGGTTGACCGTAAACACTTTTTGTTCAAAGTTTCCAAGTATTCTCTTAGAAGTTAGTGTCTCATAGGTGGCTACGGATATCAATAATTTTATAATAATAATAATAATAAAACAGTTTTTGTGGATATGCTGATTTGGAGGTTTTATGAATTATACACTTTTGGGCGAATTTTAAGTATCAACCCGAATCATTTTTAAGAATTTCTTGTTCCAATATTTTCTGACTGTTTTACATAAACCAATACATGAATTAGCATAGGTCGAAATTGCTACTTATAGGTTCTACATATCATTATCCTAATCATTGCATGTGAAGGGGGAGAAAGCAAGGAATCCACTCAGAATAATCTTGCCCTCATGGGAATGAAGCATGTATAATGTAGTACTTTGAACATCTTTCTTTAAAACACAGACTCTGTGTATATGGATGTTAAGTGCCACATTTGATACTCAAGCTTTTCTGATGTATTTGTTTATATATAATGGATTAAAATTAAAATAAATAAATAAATAAATAAATAATGCAATGTTCAATAGGTAATAAGTTGCGTTGTAGCAGTAGATGGATTTCTAGAAGGGGGTTGTCGCTACCAAGAGTCTTTAGCCCAATGCTACAGATAATGTCTTTACAACCCTTAGGTATTTCTCTGGAGATGCACGTGTATGCAAGCTTATTGTAATTAGAAAAGAAAATGAAAAATTGTGTTCTTCGTTTTATAATGTTCACATACTAACGGGGTTCAAGTTATCTGTATCTTTAAATAGTTGAAGAATCATGCTGCTTTTAGTATACCAGCAGTTATTGGACAATGTTAATCCCATTATATATGCTTTTGTGATTAAACCTAACGATGATTGGTTTAACTTTTAGTCAAACATCTTGCTTTAGTTTAAATGACAACTTATTAGATTTACGGATTTGTGCAGTATGGGGTGCTTGCAACCATGCTTTCCATCTTCACTGCATTCTGAAATGGGTGAATTCGCAGACTCCCCAGGCACACTGTCCCATGTGCCGCAGAGACTGGCAGTTTAAAGAATGAGTTCCAAGTTACCTGAGTTGTGAAAATGCGTCTTTTGTCTGCATGTCAATCGCATTGGGAGGTGATGGAGTTTACTGAGAGAAACCAAACTAGAAAACATTATGATCAATCTTTATCTGCATATCTAGCAAGCATGCCTAATATAGTATTAGCTTGTGACTTTGGGGTCATACATGGTAGCCTGGTAGGTTATTATTTCGAAGAATAGTAAGATTTACAATGAAATTTGTATTTTATGAACACACATGGCTAATCATATTGTTATGTCACCATGGCCTCTTCCAGTATACCTTTACTCGGGGTTATGGTTATCTCCATCAAGTCAAATGGTCCAACAGGAGAAACCAGCTGAGTGGATTAATCATGTTAGTGTCTCCCAGAGTGTTATTTCTATAATTTGAAATTCACAAATATACTAAAATACTAAATAATCACAATTTAATATATAGTTTTTAAGTTAACACCAACTGGACAAAGTGTTAACCAGTTTGACATGTTTCATGACTTATTTCTCACCTATTTTGCTATCTCTACCTTGGGTTATTCTACTTGTCTTTAATCAAACTGCATCTACCAAAAGTCACCCGCTTACTGACATATAGGTAAAACTTTTTTTTAACACCAGATAGGAAAAACCTGATGGTGAATGAATTATGCACACCGATTTAGTTCCACAGTTATTTTGCACTGTCTTTTAAACTGAACATGGTCTAACACATGAAGTCTCATAGATGTTATACTCGAAAAACAATCAAATCGTTATCCTCAGATTACGTAAACGTGGCTCTTAAAAAGAGATGTTTGATAACTCTGCAAATATTTTCTTTCGTATCAATATGCAAAACATGAATGTATGCTTTAGGGACAAAAAATGGGTACACAAATGTCACAGGATACAAAGTTAAGTTTGAGTGTTAACGGTTGGTGCAATTACGTCAAAAGAATGAAGAACTTGTTCCAACATCATTCTTTTGTCGTTACTGAGAGGTTGTTCATGGTTGTCTGAGTGAGCTATATTCAGAAGGTAGAGCTTCTTTGAGGCTACAAATGCGGCTGAAAATATCGTCTTTAGACCTCCCCTTGTGCTGTCTAACTTGTATTCGAACTCGTACACTTGTACGCCTCCATTTTGGCTTGGTCTCTCCACAGACGACACTATTTGCACGTCTTTTGTGCTTTCCTGCACCAAAAAGAAATCAGTTGTCAAAACCATTAAAACAGTGGTTAGAAGTAGTTGGTGCTGATGTGGAATGCTACCTTGCGTTTCTCGGCTTGAATAAGTTTGTTAGAAACAAAGTGAGGATCACCAAACTGAGAAAGACTTGTAAGACGAACAGGTGTTACTACAACACCAACATTGTTACTTCCTTTACTCGGATCCTCAAACAATAACGTTGCCCCTGCTTTGTCAATCTGTTTGGTTTTTCAACAAATTAAAACACAAATTAAATAACAGAGGGTGGAGGGATGGCTGTATCATTAACCAAGTGGTCCCGACAGAAAAATAACAGACCTTTATCCAAGACTTGGGTCTAAGAAGTGTAAACCCTTGGTTTGTATCAGTGTACCTTTCAAGCTCTAGCAAGTCCTCAGTTTCAGCCAAGCTGCTGAAATTATTATTGTATAAAAATGGAGATAACATTATGGATAAGATGGAGATGTTGAATAGTTTTCTTCTTGTGGTGGTGGATTTAATTGCCAAGCCATTGCTGTCGTTTGATTGATTAGAATTTAAAGGCAACTTTGAGAATGTTGGTACTTGATTCAAGATGGGTAATTGTGTTTGGTTATGGGGAAAGAGTGTGTTATTCATTTTGAGTCAAACTATCAAAGTGAAGAAATTTGTGAGTGACAAACTAGCTAGCACCTCATCTTTACACTAACACAACACACCTGCCTGTCACCGCACTTATATAACAGTCACCAATCTCACCGTCCATTTTTCTTAAAACATATCACTATGGTTCATAAGATTCCTCACCCAGCTGTCACAGTAGCACACAGTTAACTCAAGCTCTTGTCCAGTCTCTCTTTATTTTTGCCCAAACTAAAAACACAACTGGATAGAAAATAGATAAGAAAGTGAGAATTATGTGTTTGTAATTTAAAAGTCATTTCTCACTAGAATATGATTATTGTTCTGTGTCTTAGAATTCAGTTAATTTAAAGTTACTAGCACGGAGTATATAATAACTGGATACAAAACAGATAACTGGTAGACTAGGTAAGAATTAGGTAGATGCAATTCTGGTTTAGATGAGAATCATAGACTTATGAAAGTTAAAGCTGTGCTAAAACTTTGATCATCACATTATAATTTGCTACACATAAATACTACTGTATAATTATATCGAAATTTCCAGTATTCAGAAATTGGTAATTACAGTACTAGATTTGACCTTAAAATTGGAAGATGATATATCCTTTTTCCCTGGAATATGGGTGTGTCATTTTACAAGGAATGGGTTGATTTATATATGTGTCTGGTTGCACATGTGGTTTTAAGGTGCAGAATGTCATTATCGTATTGGGAATGGTGTGTGGTGTTTGAAATGCGTAGTTACTTTTCAAAGCTGTGATCAAATGCACTTAATTTTTCAAATTTGAATTCTACTTCGATACTGAAATTGTGTCTTGTTTTTCTTCTTCTCATTTGGTTGTATCTGAATTCGATAAGCACTCTTTAGACTGATTGTCTTTGGTACAGCAACCCTTCAATGCTGAGCCACCACGTCAAGCGTTGGTTTCTTCTGAACATCTTTCTAAATAAGGCAGTAAAGAAAACTTAAAGGACATATTTGTAATGTCAAAGTTCATCCATGTTGATAATCATGTTCAGTAACTAATAAGAATTGTTTGATTGTGGAGTATATATAATTTTCATTTGTCATATACAAAGACATCTATATCAACTTGGATGTTCCAAAATGGAAAATTGAATTTTGAATGTAAAGAGATACCGAGATTTCAACAACAGGATTTTGATATCACAACATGACTCAATTGCAGGTTAGAAACTCAGAACTTCAAATTAGGAACTTAAAGTTATTAACAGGCCAAATACAATTACTTTAAAGCTGAATGCTTGATGGAGATAAGCTTCCGAATTGATTGTTCCATTCTTCATATGTGCCAAGTTCATCTAAAGAAACAGAAGGCCTCACCTCCTTTAGCGCATCCTCAAAGTCCTGCAAATCGAGAGAACAAATGTGTATTCATGTTACTTCTATTAGAAGTTAGCAAATTATTTCTAAAGCAGTGCAAAGTAGAGAGTTTACGTGTTTCCAAGGACTAATTTAATTCTTCTCATTCATAGGTCAAACTTCTCATCATTAATAATCCTTTTCTAAGGTCATAAGGCTTTAATAAAAAATATCATAGGTCAAAACACTGATGCTTCTAACTAAACATTTGAGATAAATCCTAACATCATGTGAATGAATTATGTGAAGATAAACTTTCTGTGAAATAATTACAATTTGTGATTCCAATTTGAACGTTTGATTGTGTGAACTATTTTTCAACTTATTTTTATTTTGCTGATACTAAAGTACTAAACTTCCAGTTCATAATGAATTTTGGCAATGCGCTGTTAAGCCATCAAAGTTTAAAAGATCCACAATGATTTCAAAGCAAAGAGGCCAGCCATTTGATTTACCTGTAGAGTGACTGGTCTCATATCCTCCTTTTTAAGTTTAGCGATTTCGGTGCCTTGTCTTAAAGCCTCTCTCAGTGGACCCATGGAAGCATCTTTCACTAAATTCTTCATGTCAGATCCTGAATAACCTAAAACAATTCAAAGTAGAATTGATGTCAGTCATACATCAAACTAACTAAAAAGAGCACCCGTAGTTTACAAAGAGAATGTAGAACAGAAAGAAAAAAAAAAAACTTAGTTACCTTCGGTTAATTTGCATATGTTATCGATATCCTCAGTTGAGAGTTTGAAAAGCTCATCCTTAACCAACAGATTTCGTACTATCCAGGCTCTAGCTTCTTTACCCCCGAAAAGATAGACAGGCTCATGTTAGTAATAGTGCAGCAAAATTAGTGGGTCAAGAGGATTGGCTAACGGGTCAAAACAGATATAGAGAGGGTTTATGCATTTGAATACTCTTAACTTTGCTTAATGAAATGATTCAGAAGGTTTTACGCATCTAAATACACGTCGTATGACTTTCCTCCGCTTGTCACGTGTGGACATTTGACCATTTTTTTTATTAGTCAAAACTATAAGCTTGACCCATTTGACTCATTAGAGACTAAATGTAACCCAAATCAACCATTCATGGTTAGATGGGTTGAAACTGTCACCTCTTTTTTGTAGCATAAGAAATTGTAGAATTAGATAAATCATAATTGCACCTGAAGAAGGGAGTGGAATGTATAGTCTTTTGGTAAGTCGTCTCCTAGCAGCCTCATCAAGTTCTTGTGGTCTATTTGTTGCTCCTGCCAGACATATAAGAAAGTGAATGGCTATAAATCAAGTGAAAGCAGATAAAAATTTAAAAGTGGGATTTTTCACTATTGATTAACTGAATTAAAAGTTCTAAATGCAGCAGCATAAATTTACTGCTGACTAATCATAGCTTCCAAGGTCATCTGACAAAGATGTTTCAAGTACATAACAACATCACTGATCCACTTGGTTAACATCTTTTATAAAAATTTGTTGCCTGTGGTATGCAATCTTCATAAAATCTTGAGTTCCAACCCTAACATTCATTGTATGTTCCATCCTTTTTTATGCTCAATTTATATTATTTGCTTGCAAGTTGCAATAGGAAAGGATTGGAAGTGTTGAAAAGTTATGAGATAGCAGACTTCACCATAATTTTAGTTTTGTAGGTTACCTATGAGTAATATTTGTTCAGTTCCACTATCAAATCCTTCCATTTCTATTAAAAACTGCGTCTTCAGTCGCCTGCTTGACTCGTGTTCACCATCTGATTTACGCTGCAATGGTTATATCCTTAGTAAGCATCTATCATGCAGTAAAAACACAATGGAACTAGATAAACTGTACTTATCATTTAGACAATTTCAATGGAATCATAAACGTTACTGTATTGTATTTGTGTGTGCCTCATCACATGATGTTTTGTTCATGGATCAGAACTGGACGTACCTGGGACAGAAGTGAATCTATTTCATCCACGAATATTACAGCTGGTTGACGACAACTGGCAACTCCAAAGAGAGCCCTCACTAGCTTTTCACCTTCTCCAATCTACCATTAAACCTTTTTAATTAGATCTAAATAACAAATTTATACGGGTCCTCCTGTATATAGCGAATGATATGTTGCATAGCTAGCTGACACCATTTATGTGTAAGGCTACAAATCATTCACCCAAAAGATTTAATACGTACCCATTTGCTGGTTAGCGAACTTGCAGATATGTAGAAAAATGTTGCTTTAGCCTCTCCAGCAATGGCTTTACCTATCATTGTTTTACCTGTTCCCTAAACCAAGAAACAGATACATACAAATAAAAAAAGTGACATTTGTCGTGATATACTAACTATAAGTGGCATTATGGCCTTATGGGCGGGTCAGGTATGATTAGTCTGCAGTAAATACACTATGGAAGACTTTAGCCTTTTTGACCCATTCAACCCCTTTTATCTGAATACTTATTCAGCTAACTTGTTTGACTTTACCTGTTTAACTCATAAGAGAATCAGAGATAAAACATAACCTGAACCAACCCAGTCATAAGTAGATGGATCGATATTGCGGCCTCTAGTACGAACCAATATACTAATGTAAATAGCACTTACTGGGGGACCAAATAAAAGAAGTCCTCGTCCTGGAGACCGGCAACCCTTAAAAATATCAGGCCGCAACAAAGGCCATATGACCATCTCAGTTACACATTTTTTGGCATGATGCAGCCCAGCTGCACACAGACAGCATATTAAAATCTTATTAAAGTTAATAAGAATTTAAAACATGAAAAGTGTCTCGGCATCAGTAAATACCAATATCATCCCAGCGAACATTGGGATCTCTGTCCATAATCTCATTACTAATGTGCTCAATGAGGCGAGGCTCTAAATTCCTTAACTTCTCTGGAAGTTCACCATCAGGACCACATAGCATGTCCAGGCTGTAAACATATAGTGTAATATGCTTAGAGAAGATTGCCTAATCGAATTTATAGTATCATTTACGAAAAGTTAATATAAACAAGTTTGAAGGGATAATGCTCGATATTGGCCTCTTATGTCATGAACAAGTGCCGAGCTTACCATTTTTTTGTTGAATCCTCTAATGCATCATCACCCTTCGTTGCACGTGATGCTACATTACCAGTATTACCCCCGTTGGACTTAATAGGAGGAACAAAACCACGTATTCCCCGACGTGCTCCAAAGGATTTGACACCATAGCCTCTGTTAGCTCCATCACTTTGAGGGGAGACCGAGGGATTTGGTGATGAAGCCAGCCCTTTCCTTTGCCGGACATCCATTTCCTGGGATACAAATACATCATAGCATTGGTCAAAGAATGGCGCAAATATGCAAGAGACCGATTCTCAGTATTAGTTATAAATGAATAGACTGATTTTATTTTACAATCACAGCTACAAGCTTATAAGAAGGTAACATTAAGGATCAATACCAATTTTGTCCTAGCAGTAACAAAATTATTGCCCGTAACACCAGCATCAGCATCCCCGTTGCTTGACGGAGACACGACATTAATATTCTTTGGACTACTGATTTCCACGTGAGCTCGTTTCGATCTGAAGCTACTTCCATTTGTTCTTTCTTCATCAACATCTATATATGTAGACAAACCACGACCCTCAACACCATTATTATGCATACTACCATGTTTCCCTGAGAGGCTTCCATACAAGCCTCTTGGTTTTCCATATAAAGGAACCTTTGAAATATTGCCATTCGTATCTTCCTGTTTTACACGTTCATCAACCTAACACAAGGTGTCGCTCATTAGTCATTAGATTTTAAAAAGAGAATTTGACAGTATTGCTCTAATATCGACACAGCATAGTAAAATTAGCTCACAGCATCGTAAATGGTTCAGAAAAGTTGTATCAATTAAATAAGCATCCACCACTATAACGTACCTCATTTCGAGTACTTCCTTTGGAATGTTGGATAAGAGCTTTGAAATACTTTGATTGCTTAATCCTCTCGACACTTATATCACCTTGCTTGGGAAACACAAACCCTGGCTCTTTACCAGCTTGCTCAAACGCTTGACTGCAACAATCGCATACAAAACACAATCAAACAAATCACACTACAATTTAACCTTAAACATCATACTCGTAAATTTTTCGCTTAATTAGCTTCTACTCATATCATAGACGACACATTCCGTTAAAAAAAAACTAAACAAGTAAAATATCGCACAAATAACCGAATTATCACAGCACGCATTTCATCAAACACTTATCAGGCAATACAAAAATATACATACATTTCGATTAATACAAAAAAAAAATGTATATATATATACCGATCAGAATCAGGAACGAGGGACTGCGTAGCCGAATCGAGCATCGAAACGGCTTCGCGGCGAATCGGCCGCACAAACGCCTCATCTAAATCAGTAACAGTCTGCGAATCGATGAAACCGATTAACCGGAGCAAAAGTAGCTGAGCGTAACTGTAATCGTGGTTCTGGATCGCAATTTCAGCTCCGAATTGAAGTGATTGGAGTCTCTTGAGATTTGTGTCTAGTTCTTTGCGCCAGTTAACTGATGATGATGATGACGTCATCGATGGTGGTGAATTTGGTTTTGTTTTTGATGTTGAGTTTGATTTTTGAATGAGGGGGGTGTTTGGGGTTTTTGTGTGAATTTTTTTCCCGCCAATTTGTTCGGTGGTGAATAATGGTTTATAGTAGGCTCAAGCTCGTTTTCATTGGTGCAAGGGTGCCTATAATTTTATATATGCGCAAGCGGACGTATAACAGCAAATAATTATAGGATGCAAAGTATAAAGCGGGTGTTTTAAAAAAAATAAATATAGTGTATACTTTTTGAAAAGTTATCAAGTTTAAGAGTGTGTTTGGTATCCTCTAATCGGAATGTGTCTATGGATTTTATTAGTGGGGCCCGGAATGAAATGGTTATATCATAGTCATATTTCACTACATATCAATTTACCGTTTGGTTTATATAGAGGGGTTTGAAATTAAATTAGGATTTGGTTTAAAACGAAAGAAAATGAAATGAAAAATAATAATATTATTTAAATAAAAGTTATTATTTTATTCAATAAATGAAGCCACTATATTATCTTTTTATAATTAAAATATTTATTGTGAGGTGTGAGTTCCACATTTGGTTATCAATCTTTAAAACCCACCTCATTATCCGGATTCATTTTTATTGAGTATCGCCCACATTTGATTTTTAAATGAGTGAACCAAACAATTAAAATTGTGAGTCAAATGATTTTTTAAAACCGAATCATACGTACCAAGCGGATTAGTGTATATGAAATCCATTTCCGTTGGCCCCTCTCTTTTTAACTACAAAACTTAAGGCCCCGTTTGGTTTGTATATGGATTCGGATTCAGATTCGGATTTAGATTTAGATTTGGATTTGGATATGATGTAGAGAGAGAAAATATATTATATTTTATATAAATAATGTATTTTATTCATTTATGTAAAACATAAAATGTTATTTTATTTTGAAAATAGGAAATATATAGAGTGAAAAAAAGTGGACCCACAATAATAGTGTCTATCACTTGAATCCTAATATCCTTGGGAGGTATCATTTTTATGGGTGTCACACCCTTGACAAGGCATCAACACATGAACCAAACATTTGAGTACAACATTCAATCCATTCCACCAATCCAAAAGTCACAAAACAAACGAACCCTAAATATATATACATTTTTCATACCATATTTGTCATCCAAACATAAACAATCATACACTTTTTCATATCCATTGTCATTCTACCTCATACCAAATCCGATACTCATTGTCATTTCTAGCAACAAACCAAACGGGTAAAACAATTTATTTTAAAGGGTATTAAAAGGTCCTCAAAGTTTTCTTAATAAGATGTAAGTTACTTATTTTAAAGGATATTTTAAGGAATCGACTTTACTCATTTTTAAAAGATTTTAAGTTTTCAAAAATAAACAAATTTGTTTTGACATATATTCGGTCATATATTTTTTTTAACATCATCTTAAGGTCTTGCTATATTAAAAATACTAAAATTACGAACGATGTTTGCTTATCTTTTTGTTTATTTCTTAAATCCATACCACTGAGTAACACCACCGATCTATCTCAAAATAAAGAGTTGAACTCGTTTAATGCTACAAATTCTAATGAATTTTAGCTGATATCGTAAATAAATTAACGCTTCAAGAATCACTCATGCATAATGTCTTAATAAACGAATGATAACAACTTTTTCAAAGAACAAACATGAACACCAATGTCCGTTTCAGAGTCGTATACGAGAGTGTGCGATGCTTGCTACCGCACATGGCCTCAAAATATATACTTCTTTATGTAGTTGTGGCCTTAAAATTCATTTCTAGCATTCAAATGTTGACGATATATGAAATTTTGTTATAAATATTTGTTAAACTTAACTTCAAGTGGACGATAGTGATGAAAAACTCATAAGAATTAAAACTATGTTGTTACAATATATTTTCAATCGTCATTTTTAGGAATTATATAAGTGTTTTGCACAGGGCCTCCATTAACCCAGCTACGACACTGGTCCGTTTGTTTAAGTGTTCATATTAGTTCGTTTGATCGGTTAAACCAAAACTAACGAACCCAGACAAGCCCCGTTCGTGTTGGTTCGGTTACTAACCCTACTTATAGATTATCATAAAGCAAAGTTTGGTTTTTTCTCTTTCATATATTATTTTTTCTACCTTCAATAAACTTTTAGATTCTCACTGTATTTTTGGTTTGATAATTGAATGTTTTATTAATCCAATGATTCGAAAAACTAAAATTAAGCAAAGAGAAAAAAATGAAAAATTTGGAAAAGCCTCATATTTGAATTTCTCTTTAGGCCTCCAAAGGCTTGAGCCGCCCGTGGTCGTATTTTTAGCTTGGGCTTTGGTCAAACTTGGCATTTGAAGCACATTAGTCTCGGACTTGATTATGAAATGAGCCCAAACTTAGGCTTGAATTTGTTTAAGCTCGGGTTTTTTAGCTTTAACCGATCCGATCCAGAGTTGTTTATGAGCGGATTGGCTTGTTTCCACCACTACTCGCATGTTTTTATATTGTACTTGAACTTAAAATATAACTTAAACTAATAATCACTTGGTTGTTGAAATGGCGGTGGATCAGATATAGATCGGGTAACGTCTGATGATATCAAATAACAACAGTTTATTAACATTATTTATCCTATATATATATTGTTTGTTTTGTATTATTTTATATGAGAATTGATACTTAATCGCTTACTTTTGTAAATCTCGGTTGAAAAAAAGACATTTGGTGAAAATTAGCTATTTTGGACGTAAAATGGAGCAAAACAGATCATATTGGTAAAGTCTACTAAACTGAAGGAAGATACGTCGTATCATTCTAGATAGATATATCGTACATCAACACTTAGACGAATGTGAAGACCATTGCCTGACTTTGAAGAATACACCGCATGGAATTCTTCCATGCGCCGTATATGAAACCTTGGTCAATACAGAGATCTGACTTATCTGCTCAAGATACGCCGCATAACTACTTCTACATGCATCGTATCAACCTGAAGACTTCATGTTAGGAATTGGAAATTCCATAATGAAGTGTCGGTCACCCCAAATATAATCTAGCATAAGTTAGCTCGTAGACTTATCATTATTTACGTTATTTAGTAGTCAGTTAGTTAGTTGCTAGCTTAGTTATTAGTTTAGTGTAACACCGTGGAGGAAGGACGGGTCTTTACCCACTGTTTGCCTGATCCACAGCCCGACAGGAGGGCGTTAGTTTGTAACTATAA
This sequence comes from Chrysanthemum seticuspe, assembly GCA_019973895.1. Classification (NCBI taxonomy): domain Eukaryota; kingdom Viridiplantae; phylum Streptophyta; class Magnoliopsida; order Asterales; family Asteraceae; genus Chrysanthemum; species Chrysanthemum seticuspe. The sequence goes on from BPTQ01000002.1 coordinate 202,047,570, forward strand.
ATACCCTTCCCACTAAGGGAAGGGTGGTGCTTCTTTGATAATATAACATTTTCTCTTTTGTTTATCTCTCTAGAATCACCCTCTCTTCTCTCTTCATCTCTCTAAACATGGCATTCATATACTATCACCATCCTAGACCACCCGAATCATCAAACAACATAAAAAGTGTGATCCTAACAATTGGTATCAGAGCCAAGGTTGTGTTGTTTGTGTTGATTCTCGTGTTCGACTCATGGTTTTATGCGGGTTTTCATGCGGTTCTTTGAATGCGGTTTGAGGTTGGTTGATTCGTATGGGTTGTGATAACAAAGCTTTGTGTTGTTTGTTGGTCAACTATTGTGTTGTACTAAGTTTGTTGAGTATGGTATTAAGCAGTTTGTTGTTGTTTTTTATATTAATCACTGGTTTTCACTTGATATGGTCAAAACGTTTTTATCTAATTTTAACATATTTTATCAGTTTTGGTTTCATCAGTTTCGGATTATGCTTCGTAGTCAAAACGTTTGTTTTATCAGTCTCATCTGTTTCTGGATCAGTTTTGCTTTGATTCTTAGCTGCGGTTTGCATCAGATATAAGTATCCATACATGCGATTTGGATCTAGAAGCGAGTTGTACCTATATGCGGTTTAACCGAAGTGCGTTTTGACGCCTTTGTCTATGCGATTTGTCAATTAGAGTCATGAAGCGATTTGTGAATTAAAAGGTCAAATGGTCAACTGCGATTTGTTGACTCGGTCAAAAGCTACTTGGGTAAAAAGAAGCGATTTGTTCAAAAATGAAGCAGTCTTTGAAAGCGTTTTGATGATAAGAAGTGCGGTTTTTCATAACATAAAAATCAACTGCGAGTTGTGCTGATGCGTTTTGATGAAAACATGCGGTTTGATAACAAAAGTTTTACGTCTTGACGCCTAAACTATGCGTTTTGTGTCATTAACTGAAATGATGCGATTTGGGTGAAAAATCAAGGATGCGTTTTGATCAAGGAAGCGGTTTGTTATGTAAAGATCAGAGCGACTTGTTTGATTTGAAAAGTATGACTACTTCAATTTACAAACAAATACTGACTCATACTACAAGAAAAATCTTAACAACATCTAGATTCATTCTGAAGACTCACTCAACTGACATCAACACATACCAATCACTGATTTACCAATATCTATTGAATCTATCAAGTCATATAATCACAACATTAAAACAACACTCATCATTACATCATACATCATCAGGTATCACATAACATCATCATACATCAATCCTTTATACAACAAGGCAATCAATCATCCATACAAGACTCAAATCAATCAAGCTTCTTCACTAATCATGATCCACTCTGATTCGGTTCTAAGTAATGATCTCAGATCGATCTCGTGAAAACACAAATGATTTATCATGTTCACTATTCCAACGAGACATTTCATCATTAATCATTGTCGAAGCATCACTTCTTGTTTTTCAAGGTTGTAAAAATCGCTAGGCGCTAGTGAAGCGGTCGGGTAGAGCCTAGCGATTAATTGGTTAGGCGGGGATTAATCAGATTGGAATTTTTATGCACAAAATTGTAATTTTAGATATTAAATTATATTATATGTATGAGATAAGTATAATGAATCAAAGTTCAAATATTTCAAGTGTTCAAATATAAACATAATACATAATTCTTCAAATTTCAAAGTCAAACACAGATATTACTCGGTTTGTTGACCATTGTTAAGCTATATTTGACCGATTTTGTCCGATTAATGTTTGGTGACCAATTTTTAAGCGAGTTTGCCCGAATTTTAAGCAATTTTGTTGACCAATTTTAAGTGGTTTTGTCCGATTAATCGGTTTGTTGACCGATTTTTAAACGATCTTTGACCAAACCGATTAAATAAGCCGATTATGATAAATCAAGGCGTTTAGTGAGCGATCAACGATTATGCAGGGATTAATCGGCCGCCTGGGCCGATTTTTACAACAGAGTTGTTTTTATCTATTCGAATACTTTTATGAAATGAACTAATCTCAAAGGTTTCATTCAAGTTCAAGATTCGGTAATCAAAATCAAATGGAAAATACTAAAGATCTCAGAATGTTTTTTCGTGAATTATCAATGGAAAATCTAACCTTGAAGGTTATTACCACGAAAAATTAAATCTTCACTGATCCGGGTTTTGTGTGAAGTCTTACTTCATGATTGAGTACGACATATGAAACGATATTAACAATCATGTTAACTCGTTTTCATTTGCTCGTGTTAATATAACAATTACAAAACATCAAATTAAGACTTTCATACCTACCTTAGGCCATCCCTGTGGCATACTTGTTTGGAACTCGTCAAAGCCCTCAACGCCATCCCTGCGGCTGTGAAGTGCAAGGCTCGAGCCATCCCTGTGGCGAGCAAGATGTGTGCTTATCATCTGTTAAAAATTTTAGATGGAATACATTTGCTTGCTGCGTTTTCATCAGTAGGAAGTGGGAGGCGTGAGATATGAGAGGAGAAAATTTAGGGTTTGAGGAGGATGTTTAGGAGATGGGGCGTGATTGTTGTGAGAAATATTAGGTCTAATATGAGTGTGTAGGGTGTTAAATACCCGGTGATATTTGGGCAACCAGATATAACGAGATCTGGACTTTTTTTCTGGACCGGGCCGTGCTATATGGACTACATGGGCCAACATGAAATATTTTTGGGTGATAACTCTTTGTTGGACGAGTGGTTATAATAAGGTTTCATGGGCTTTAACAATTGAATGAGCTGTATGAGCAAACTTGGCTTATATGACTTGATGTATGAAACCATGAATTATTAAGAAACGGACTGAGTTATTTGGTTAAATATAATTGAGCCGTTTATTTTATCGGGATTTGGATGATTATAATCATTTGTATAAGATGAAAATGGATCGGGTGTTATTATTTGTATCAGTTAAACCGTTTGTGATCCCCAATGGACTTGAGCTAATTTTTTGGATCGGATGATTAGTCTGGGCTGCTGATATTTGATTATGTGTGTTGGGTTATGAGATTTGATGTGATGATGTGATTCGTTATGTTATAAGGTTTGATACTTTGGTCTCTACATTTTCACGAAGGATATTATGTCACAGCTTGAATTTTTTTAATTAGGTTCACTATGGGGTTGTTTATGATCGATATTTCCTATCTGAAATTGAAGTGAGGTTTTCTGGGCACGTTTACTTATCTCGCCTTCTTTCTTTCTACCCTTCCGCAAAGATGACTTGTTTGGGCGTTTATTGGATGTGATAATGGCTTGACTATTTAGTTACTTTTGTGATTCTTTCTCACTTAACCCACAACGTAGCTATCACTTCGGTGTCTCATGCAGTTGAGGATACGTCAAGAGGTTTTGTACATTGGGTACACCATTTCATTTTCACAAGGATTAGTACAAGTTTAAGAAACAAATCTGAGAATTTTACTCCATGATCAAGTTTGGTATATCGGGCTTACTTCTCCATGTGGTCACAGCAATTGCCGACAGAATACGTGAATGATGTGTTTACCAAAGGGTTGATGGATGGGATGTGATCAACAATTCTCATAGGATATTCCACGCCACAGAATATAAGATGCTTCTGAAAGTTCGAAACCATCATGGGGGAGAAACGTGTACTGTGATGATTACGGTCAACCTCAGGGGGAAGTAGTGTATACTACTCAACTTAGTATGGTTTGTGAAGTTGTCTACATATGGGTAAAGAATTGTTGATGATGGAGAAGAATCGTTGATGAACCGCTGCATGTTCCCCTAAAACAGATATTCACCGAAACCAAAGTCGTCATAAAACATTCAAACTAACATTGTTTACGGTTTAGTCTTGACTTTGTAAATCCCGCGAAAGAACTATTTCTCGGTTTAAATCATAGACTTGTAAAATCCCGTGAAATTGGAAACATCCTAGCAAAGTGCATTTTCGGATCTATCTTACGGTTTATTCTTGGTCTTATAAAATCCCGCGAAAGAAACTATTTCTCGGTTTAAACCATAGAATTGTAAAATCCCGTAATGATGGAACCATCCTGGAGAAAGGAAAGTGTATTTCGAGATCTTCTGATGCTGGTCCTACGATTTCTACTTCGAAGAAAGGATAAAAGGGTGTACTTCATGAATTGGATGTGTGTTTGGATGTTCGTCATGACAGTTTGGTTATTACATGGTTTTACGGGGTTATGTGCTTTTAACCATGGTCGACATGAAAACCATTATCATAGTTCACTTAAAACGTCAAAGGAGGCTAGATTTGAGCTTTTAACCAGAAGATGTGACAGCGGCGTTAATTCACTATTATTTATTTGAAGTTGAAGTGAAATATCACGGGCGAGTGTACTTAGTATCTGAAGGTATCGGGGATGGTTGGATGAAGATTCTTCAAGATCCTTGTTTGAGCTTATTATAAAAAATGAAGACTTGGAAATCTAGTTATTGTTGGGTGACTTTTCCTTTTCTTTTACCACTTGGGGGCATTGGGCTCTTACCACCACAAAATAACTATCACTTTAAGGAGTTACATTGTAGTGCTCAGTGTCACATTGAATTGTGGATCTTCAAGAGGTGATGTACGTCTAATACTTGATGGTTGGTTGGTTGAAGAGTATAGAGTACTTAGAGATTCCAATGGGCATGAATTCTCGGCACCGCTCTTTTTAACATATGTGCAAGTTTAAGTCAAGAGTGGCGGGTTAGTTTACTTCAGGGTCAAGTTCATCATATTAGGTTTTCTCCATCAGATGTCACGACAAAGAGCCTACTGAATGATAATGGGGTGATTACAAGTTTGCCAAGAGATGCTGAAAAGAGAGAGATTATGACGTTTGAACAGAACAGTTCAAGCCTCGTACTCTAAAGAAAAGAAAAGAAAAGTGTATGTTTCAGTGCGCTTTATCTTCTGAAGAAGAGAAATCTTCTTATGACGTTTGAACACAACAGTTCAAGCCTCGTTCCTAAAGAAAAGAAAAGTGTACGCTTCAGTGCGCTTTATCTTCGGAATAAGAGAAATATTCTTATTATGACCATTCTCATCAACATGCTTCATACTTTTTCCATGCGCGTTCAATCATCAAGTGAACCGAACTACCGTTACTAGTAATCTTATTCCACTTGCTCAATTAAAATGACGATGGCGATATCATTGCAACCTTTGATGGGGAGAAGTGTGAAGAGACTAGACTACATTTTAAAGATATTCACTTGTTTAATCAAGAATGGCATCTCCATATGCAATTCTTGAGGGGGAGAAGAAGTGTGAATGTTCTGCATGTTGATTGATATATGAGAATAAATGGTCAAACGGCTCCTAACTCATGTAAGAACCGAGCATCTTCTTATCGGGTCATCTTTACATGGTGTTTCTTCTAAGAGCCGTTGGTTGACATCTTCACACGGGCTGATATGATTAAATGACAAAGTGCTACCAGTTGCGGGGCTGATTTCCTTGATGAACATCTTTCTATTCTTGTTTGATTTGGAGGGATTTGATTTAAGGGGATTTGATACATATAAGTTAATTGGAACGCATTTGGTGAGAAGAAGATGTTAACTTTCTATTCCCCAAATGGACAATCTAGAAGAAGGTCGAGTCTACAGTCGGTTCTACATTTTCTGTTGTATGTTAGAAGACTAAAAAACGAGCTGCATTTAACTATCTAAAGACTTCTTCTTATTCAAGGCATTTATCTAAAAGATTGTCGATTTAGGGGAGAGCCCTAATTGGGGGAGAGTAAAAAGTCAGATTTAATCCCCAATTAGACTTGCTCACATTTTACTTCAGCAAGTTGATTCCCACAAGATTTCATATGTTCTTCTCAACAGATTTCAAGTATTTGGGCTTATAATGTTTTGCTGATTCTGAAGTATCAAAACCAGCAAGGGGGAAGGAGACACGCATCTAAACGCGAGTAAACTTGATGAACTTAATACTTCTAAGTGATTGAAGAAATCCCGGGAAGACAAATGTCATTACCGCAGAGAAACTCAAGGTTTGACTCATGGCGTTTAGTGTTCTTATTCCAACTATGTGGGGGAAGAGATGGAAGAGTTAGTTTCTGGTGATAAATGAGGTACATAAGTGTGTGATGATTTCTATGATTCACAATCATCAGGGGAGAGAGATTATGTACATTGGGGATGCTCAGTTGTTTCACTTGAGAGCTTAATCAGTGTTTCTGTGATAGATCACTTATTCCGGAGTTGACATCCGCAGAGATAATCAGTGACTCAGCCTACTACTTCAATGTTATCGGTTATTCTTTCTTTGGGCATTTGGGTACTTCGGGTTCTTGAGCTTCATACACTATCATCAGGGGAGAGAAAAGTATACATCGGGGTTATTCTTTGGCTATCGGACTTAATCTGCTACTTCGATGTTATAAGTTTCTCTGTCTTTGGGTATATGTGTATTCGGGTTCGTGAGCTCTATTTTAAGAGACTGACTGCATCAATTCTTCTACTTGGGGGAAGTGGTTTCTTGACAACTTTTGGGGATGCATCGCTTCAGACTTTAGTGGAATGAAATTCGAGAAGAGTTATTTATGTGTGGGATGATACTTTGCTGTTCTATCTGATGATATAACCTCGAACAAAGAATTTCAATGATCATTCTTAAAAAGGATCAGCAAGATCGATGATAGTGGTTTGCTTCTCTGTGCACCTGGCTAAGACAAGCTTGAAAGAAAGCTTTGAATCTGCTCAACAAAAGGATTTTCGGTTTGGGGGGAAGCTGCCAAAGTCTCACTTTCAGATGGTTCAATTTATGTTTTCTATTAAAGAGCCTCGAAAGCTTTGGTGGTGGATGTTTAAGAGATGACGATTTCTATCTTCTACAACGGGGCTGCTTGATATCCTTATCTCGGTACTCGTATCATCATCTTCTTAGGCTATATCATCTACTCTATCTGTAAATAATTATTAAAAACAAAATAAAAAAATATAAAACCAACAAAAGAAAATAGAAAAATATAAAACTAACAAAAATCCATAAAAATCAGAAAATTAAAAAAAAAAAAAAAAAAAAAAACCAAAAATATGTTTTTTCAAGACATGTCTTCTGGTATCGATAACATCTACGGTCTTAGAAATGTCATTCAATAATGGCACGAGACCATAAATGAAGTTCGAGCAGGAGGTGTAAATATTCTTTTTCCAAAACATGTCTAAAAATATGGCTTGCAGTTACTTCAGACTGTAACCCGTGCTTAAATCATGGTTTGCTATTATTTCAGATAGCAACCCGTTCTTCAAGAAAGGAAAGTGCTGCGCTAAATCAATTTTCAAATATTTCGTGCACTTATCCTAAAACAAAACGAGGAAAGTATGTCGAAGGACTGCTGTTCCTACTCAAATATTTTTCCTTCTAAAATTCTTCAGAAAAATATTTGTTTTAACAAAATGCGGGTTGTTAGAAATAGTCCATGAACCATGACCCAAAGTCCATAACCTATGACCCAAAATATGGATTATATCATGCATGACATCATATTGGGTTATCTTGACCCAAAGTCCATGACCCATGACCCATAGTTCATAACCCATGACCCAAAACCCATAATTGTAACCCAAAATCCGGCCTGGATTAACCAGTACGCCTGATCCCTTGGACTACACTAGCCGGATCCCTTTTAAAAGGGATCCGTCGAATCCGGCTGAACAATGATTTTTCTGTCTATAAATAGTGAGCCATTTCTTCTTTATTTCTAACCCATTCTCTTATATATCTTCTCTCATTCTTATATCTCTCCAACCTCAGATCTAAGGATCATTCTTGTTGTTATCTTTTAGTGTTTCTCAAGGTTCTTCTTAAAAGACGAGATCACGTTCCTTGCATACAAGACTTGTAATCTTCAAGAGAAGTGTTGCTAGGCTTCATCATCACTACAAGATCACTGAGTTTTTTTTCTTGTATTTGATACATTATATTGTAATCATAAAGTTGTTGTGTTGGATTGGTTCTTCTGTTGTAAAGAACTCGGTATTTGGCTTTGTACCGGAAAAAGTGTAAGCAACGTTGTGAGGCTTCTCTGCCGATTAAGGATCTTGTTGACATAGTACTTAAGAACTCTCGATTTGGATACTCGGGGAGTAGGGCAAAGAAGGTGTCCTTTTAGCCAAACCACTATAAATCACTATGTCATGGTTCTATCTCTTCCTCTCTTTTACTTTATCTTATTCATTTCTTTACTTACTATGTTGCATTGTCTATATCTCATCATCCAAAGGTTTCACATATAATCGATCTAAAAGTTTTTGAAACTAAAGTTTAAATCAGTAAAACTATATAACCCCTTCTAGTTTTTTACAAATTAAACCATTCATAATAGGGTGTTTATGACCGCGGTCACCCTCACCATGACCGGGTCCTCCCTTATTTGGGTTACCCCGGACAACCGAGTCTTCAACCAAAATAATGCACACTCGGTCGACTCGAGTCGCGTGGGTTGTTTTGTAGGCCCAATTTAAGTTGTGTGAGTTGTCATTTTGTTTATGTAGGGTATATTTTTGTATAGGTGAGGTATATTTGAGTGGTGACCGCGATTGTCTTATTACACTAAGCTGTTTGTAGAGAGTGACGACGATGTGACAGTGGTGACCGCGGTCATGAGGCTTCCTTATACACTTAGGTGGTGTATGTTTTTTCAAAAATACCTCTTAATAACATCTTAATCTAACTCATTCAGACGCGGTCAGAAATTTAGATCATTAAGACTGTTTGTTTTTTTTCCTGTCATTCAGAGGCGGTAAGAGGCAATATTTGTTAAGAGCGTTTGTTTTTTTCCGACTATTAAGAGGCAATAAGAGACATAAACCTCTTATTGAACTAGATGTGGAGGGGTGTCTTAACACCTCTTAATGTCTTTTTTTTTTCTTTATTATTTTTTTATTTACTTTTATTTTGTTATTTATTTATTTTTTATTTATTTTTCATTTCATTTCTTTGCTTTTTAATCTTGTTTCACCTTTATTTTTCGTAATAAAAGTAGTAAATAGAATCACTACATATGTTTTGTTAGATAAAGAATATATAAGATGATATATGACAATTCATATTTTTTTCAAGTTGAAGTGCTCGATTTTAGACTCATATATCTCAACTCTAACGTGATTAATATAGTTAATCATTTTAAAAAGTTCAATTTAAACTCTGACACGTTTATTTTTGTCTAATAAACATGAAATTGCATGTTTTGTTTAAAATTCTTTTAACTTTAAATTGATTATATTATAAAATTTGGTTTCTTATATTTAATAAAATTTATTTATTATGCGAATAGAATGGTTTTATATTTAAATTGTAAAAACTAATAGTTTAGCACATCCATATATTTTTAGAAAAACAAAAAGTTTTATTTGAGCCAGATTCAAATTTTTTAACCACTTATTCAGATAAAGATGGGAATCATATTCAGACTTTTCTACCGCATATTCAGATTCAGATGTGCGAATCAGATTCAGATTCATAGCCTCTTAATAAACAAACAACACCTTAGTCTTACAGTCAGATGAGGTCTTCGACATGTGTCAAATATTTAATAGAGAAGTACAACTTTCATTAAAAGTCCGTTTGGTTTTTAGATGGATTTAGGATTTGGATTAGGATTTGGTTTTGTAGTTAGATTTGATGTAGGAGAGAGAAATATATTATTAAATAGATAAGTTATTATTTTAAAAAGTTTATATGTAAAATTTGATCATGTAAAAAGAAAAAATTGTGAGTGAGTTGTAAATTTAGTACCCACTTATATTAGAAAAGGATTTTTTTTACCATCCTAAATGCAATGGTATAAGATCTATTTTATTATTTCATTTCCAATTGTGGCACCCCAATAATAAGCAAACAATGATACATATTTTCTTTTGGTGAACCCATCCCCGCAACCAAACATCACCTAAGGAGCCGTTTGTTTAGGCACCATAAAATCAAAGATTGGAATTAATTTTGAATACAAGTGTTTGTTTTAAGTTTTGGGTTACATTAAAGTAAATAATTCCTTTGAATAAGGTATTTGATGAAAGCTACCATTTTCCTTTCTTTTCTGACAATACTAAGACTATCGTACAAAATTCAACGCTCTTTTGATTTTTTAGCCACAAATGTGGTACTTGTCTATTTAATTATTTAAATTTTTTCTATTTTTAAATAAGTTATTATTATTTTTTATTCAAATAGTTAGTTTATGAATTAAATTTATTTATATATAATAAAATATTTTCTATCTCCAAATTCAAACTCAAATCCAAATCTGAATCTGAATTTGAATTCAAATTTTAAACTCATTTACAAACCAAACGGGCCCTAAATGTTTCTATCTTAGGAATGAGATTAAATCTTCTTTAAGAAATCTTTTCATAACTCTTATTACCATGGTTTTAAAAGGCTCGCAAAGGCCCCGTAAAGGCGTGAGTTTTGGTCATGCCGCTACGCCGCCTTATGTCACATCTTTTTGTAAACTCGATATACATGAAATATGATATAAATATATAAATATTTTTATATTTTTTGCCGCCTTATGCCACGTCTTATAAACACCAAAGCTTCGCCTTAACCGTAAAAGCGTGAAGTTTGATCATGCCGTCACGCCACGCATGTTATTTATAACATTGATTTATACCAACTCTTATGCTTGTGTTGACTTCTTATGCATAATGCTTTATCATTTTCCTTTTCTCCTAAATATATTTAGATACTTTTTTTGATATCTCAAAATATCTTTTCAATGTTTGTTTATGAAAGAATAAATGGAGTCAGTGTACATTGTTGGATCTCATTGACTCGAACGTCTTTGGTTCTTGTAGCTAGAATTAGAGGACTTGACTTTGTATTAATAGAACTCGATCTGAAGATGTCTAGCTGAGTATTTTACTTGAGTGGCTAATTTGTACTTATGCTATTTTGTATTTAAATTTAGTCAGAGGCCATCAGACACGGAATTGACCCAACACACACCATCATGCCGTTCATGTCCCTTAGCTATCTACACTTGCTACAACCAGAACCATGATAACTGAATGTGAGTATGTGACTAACAACAAACAAGTAGTACACAACCGCATATCAAACACATTCTTTTCATAAAACTCTTGTCTACCTTACTTAACTTCACCACACAAAATCCATAAACTTTTCATAAATCGTTACTTAAATAAAATGTCCCCATTATTTTTCCAAAATAATGTTCATTTACCTTTATTCCAATGTAATGGATGTGACAACGCTGGTGTTTGTATATCAGACTGTGATGATGATGCACTTCGCTTTGCTCTTTTTTTAGGATGATGGACTGAGTTCAGGCAGTCATTGTTAGGTTCATCTTTTACTAGGTCCCACACATGCTCATCTTTAGAAGACTTTGTTTCATCTCCTGTGTATATTTGCAAAGCGCCATATTTAGGATCTTCTTCGACTAAGTCCCACACATGCTCGTATTTGATAGACTTTGTATCATCTGTGTATACTGGCAAAGCATCAGATATAGGTTCTACTTCGACTAGGTCCCACACATGCTCGGTATTTATAGGCTTTATATCATCTCCTGTGTATACTTGCAAGGCATCAGATATAGGTTCTTCTACTAGGTCCCACACATGCTGGTCTTCAAAAGACTTGTCATGTTCTCCAGTCCATACTTGCAAAGCGCCTGAGTTGACTTTGTCATCGGACCATTGGATAAGGTGTTGACTGAAGTTGCAAGTTTCTGCACACAAAGTTCCAAAATTGAGAATGAGGTTCAACCTTCTGTCCTTAACGAGCAAAATAATATTAATTAAGAGCTACATACTTGAATCTTCATATGTATCAAGTTCATCAATAGAAACATAAGGTATCACCTCCTGTAGCGAAGCCTTAGAGTCCTTCAGCAAAAAAAAAAAAGAAAAATACAAATGTAAATTAAACATTCTCTCTAAATAAAAATCAGCAAATAGTTTTTACAGCAACCACCCCTCTAACCAAACAGATTTTCAATCATCAGTTCCTTCTATATCACACAAACTGACACTTTCTATTAATGGAAAAAAAACCTGTGTGAATAAGCCTATTTTAAGGAATAAATTAACTATACCAGAGTTTTTGGATCAGTAACATTAGTGCTGTTTGATGAAGACAATAGTTCATCATTCCATGGGCTACTACTGATTTCCATGAGAGGTTGCTTCGAGCTCAACGGATGTGCCATTTCTTCATCAATATCAATATAGTTAGATAAACCAGTTGGTTCTAAATTGACATACTTATCAAACAGAAAGTTGATTTTCCTTGAAATGCCTCCATACAAGCTTGTAGTATCTCCCTGTGTGATATCTTTCGGGCTAAAAGTCATACCATTAAAAAAGCATGTTAATTTCCAGGCTAAAAATTGATATAAAAATGAAAAAAACATTGTTACAAAAAAGTCACGAATAATTATAATCACATGATTCACATTATAACAGGACTGAAAATTATGAATGTGTAACACGATTATATGAACATTTGCGACATTCTCAAAAACTACCGTTTTGGAACAGTTTCCAATAGACACGAACACAGTCACACACTTACACCTATCCTTGACTCACAAAAAATAACATGTAGAAATATAACAGAACTCATGAAAACACTTTCCAGAAATTCCATTTGGAAACAGAACACAACTTCAGATGTATTGCCAGAGAGAAACTTCATAAGTCAATATATAGAGATTGAAAAGTATGGAGTATCAGGCAGATTACAAGTAAAAAAAAAATAGAATTATTTGGGATCAGAAGTCAGAACTCAACAATATCATGGGATGAATGTAACAGTGAATCAGTAGACATCAGCAATCACATCCGGTCTCTCGTGTCATACCATTAATATCGAAGTAACACTGATCAAGAATGATTAATCCAATTGAGATGACCGGAGGTCTAAGTCATCCTCAACAATTTTATGTACGCTATCCTCAGGTGTTATCATGTTTATGGGCTTTTCAGTCCATAGTATTTCTAATGTCTTTGAAAATTGTGTTCTTTACTACTGTACGTTTTGTTCGCAAACTTAGCGGGGCAGGCAATTCCCCACGTAAGTAGTGCATATGAAGCTTTTTAATTTACATACTGATATTGGTTTCTGATTATATTAACAAGTACTGAACTTACCATTTTGTTGTTGAATCATCTACCACATCGGCTACACCCTTTACTGCAAGTGACGATGTTATATTACCCACATTGGAATAATAAGAAGATGCCAAACTACTCATTCCAGGAATATTGTTAAGTTGAGTAGCATTAGTCAAAGAATCCTGCAATATTCAATAAAGATCATCCATTGTCAACAAGGATATGATATATGAACATATTCTCAGTAGGACAAATTTTGCATTGCCAGATGAAAATAAGGATACCAGATTTGTCGGAGTAGTAACATGAGCGTGATCAGCTTCAGGGTTGGTTACTGAAGGCAATAGTTTCCCATTCTTCTGTGGTGTACTAACTTCCTTGTGAGCTCGCTTCTTAGAGAGAGGCCTGACCAAGTTATCCAGTTTGCTTCCTTCTTTATTAACCGTGGGCTTTGTAGACGAAGCACTTGCTTCGTCTTTCTTCTTCTTTGCTAGTTCATTAGCTTCGTCTTTCTTCTTCTTTGCAAGTTCATTAGCTACCTCTTTCTTTTTCTTTGCAAGTTCATTAGCCTCCTCTTTCTTCTTCCTTGCAAGTTCCATAGCCTCTTCTTTCTTCTTCTTTGCAAGTTCAATAGCCTCCTCTTTCTTCTTCTTTGCAAGTTCTATAGCTTCCTCTTTCTTCTTCTTTGCAAGTTCAATAGCCTCCTCTTTCTTCTTTGCAAGTTCTATAGCCTCCTCTTTCTTCTTCTTTGCAAGTTCTATAGCCTCTTCTTTCTTCTTCTTTGCAAGTTCTATAGCCTCTTCTTTCTTCTTCTTTGCAAGTTCAATAGCCTCCTCTTTCTTCTTCTTTGCAAGTTCGTTAGCCTCCTCTTTCTTCTTCTTTGCAAGTTCTATAGCCTCTTCTTTCTTCTTCTTTGCAAGTTCTATTGCCTCTTCTTTCATCTTCTTTTCAAGTTCTTTAGCCTCATCTTTCTTCTTTGCAAGTTCATTAGCCTCATCTTTCTTCTTCTTTGCAGGTTCATTATCCTTAACATAATGAGACGTCAATAGTCATGCATGAAACTTAAATAGCATAGCGTGGCATATAAACCAGTGGATTCAATCTTCATAGGGATTCAGAAGTTAGTTTAACGAGGTATTCTGTGCCCGCGCGTTGCAACGGTGCAAAAATAATTTTTGTAGCTACTAAATAAAGTTTTACAATAATATGTCTTTTCCAAAAGAATGCTAACATAAGGGCAATGATGTAGATGAGTAAAATGAATGTAGAGTTTAATGAGTTTCACTTAACTTGTTATATTACAAAACTTAAGGTGGTTTTGAAATATAAAATTTAATGTGTTTAGGAGATATTTTGTATTATTAGTGAATTGTGGGTCCTTGACTTTTTTTGTGAGTCCCTAATTCATTTTCTTGCGTATTTTGATAGAGGATTGTAGCCATTGACTACAAAAATTGTAGTCAAGCTATCCTCATATTTTAAATGTAATAAACATGGAAATAAGTATTGTATATTCAGCAGAGTTGCATTAGTTTTGAGCTGTATGCTTTATAGTCTTAGGGCCCGTTTGGTTTGTACATAGGAATCACAATAGGTATAGGTTTGATAATTATGTAGAATCACAATCGGTATAAGGATTCCAATTCATTTATTTGGATGAATATTGGTATATGGGTTTGTTCTTGGTGACCCCACATCAATTTGTTGTATACATATATTTAAAATAAGCAAAGTGGGGACAGTTTGAATATTTAAACCAAATTTCATTGGTATAATCGAAGCATGGTGGGGACACTTTTGAAAATTTAAATCAAATTCATTAATTATGAGGTACAGAGGAAATGGGTTTCAGAATACCCCACATATTACCCATCTATGAAGATACCTTCACTTGATAGGTATCCTTAAACCCATATATGTATAACAAACATATTTAATGACTTTCAAACTCATAGCCTCATACCCATACATGTAAAACAAACGGGCCCTTAGGGTGTGTTTGATAGCTTCTTAATCATGTGGCTCAGAGGCCTCCACTTATTCGGTCAGAGATTGAGGTGTTTGATAATTGCAATATATGATGTTGAACGATTCCACGTGCCTCTTAACCATTTTTCTCAATAAACATGCTAAGTCATTCAGCAACACACTCTGCCAACATTATCCTTTAAATTTATATTTTAATTTAAAGTTTAACTCCTTTCATCTAATTAAATAATATCGTACATCAGTACATCTTTCTTTACCACAACGAAATATATAAGTACAAATTATTTGTACATCCTTGCCATCACTATTTTTTCTTTTCTTTTACCTTAATGAGTTTATCATAACGATTTCTTTTCATAATAATTCTATTTGAGATTTGATAATATCTTATTTTGGAGTCATTGCTTTATACGAAGTAATAGTTTTGTAGGTTATAACTTGATATATTAATTATAGTTTTTGAGCATTCTCTAAAGAAGACGATAACATCAAAATAACAAACTATGTTATTATGACTTAAAAGTACATTTTAATTGCAAAAAGAACTAGAAAACATAATACCCGACATCAAAATATGTTTAAATTTACATTATAGTGTGTTGACAAAAAAAAATAATTTTTTTATGTTAAATTAATATATTGTTTTTTAGATGTACATTATATTATTTCATCGTAATCGATCATTTCATATAGCTTTACAGCATTATACAAGGTCAAAATAGTAATTTAATGTCATTCAGATGGTAATCCATAACATTTACCAAACAGTTTATTTTCGTTCAGAGGCAAGTTGATACAAAGCTTTAGAATCATTCAGATCGCTAAGTGATTCGGTGCTAAATCATTTTTTTTTATCAAACAGCCCCTTACTCTTATACTTATAGGCCCATGTAACATGGGCACCAGCCTATGTATGATACATATATAACAGAAATTGAAAGCAACTAATTATAGTATCTGATAATTTTGATCATAATAATAATTTTAATATAACAAACAATAACAATATTGTTTGAAAAGAATATGTTTTTAAAGTTTGTGTCATAAGATGCTATGAAAAACAGAAAAAAGGTTTTCATTCCATGAACTAGCTAGTTACATAAATTTTCATTTGTATCGTCATAGTATATTTCTTTTTGTTGTTTATCTTTATCTCATCCTTAGAAGACATTTCATTCCCAGACAGTGGTGGATCCATTAATAAAAGTCTATGGAAGAAAAATCTACATGGTGCACGGGCACACAACCCCCCACCCCATTTCAGATGAGAAAACAAACAGATTTTCAATTCTTTTAAGTACAATAAGGATAAGGATACCAGATTTCTTGGAGTAGCAAGAAGAGCATGATCAGATGTAGGGTTGGTTACCGAAAACAATAGGTTTTCAAAATCCATTGGTATATTGACTTCTTGGTGAGCTCGCTTCTTCGATAGCCCGGACAAGTTAACCTTTTTTCTTCCTTCTTCATCAACGTTAGGTTTTGTAGATGAATAGCTTGCTCCAGAGTTGACATTATTTAAAAGCAAACTATTAGTTCTATTTGAAACGCCTCCATTCCAGGTTGTTAAAATTCCACGAGGAACTTCTGAAGCCATGTCTTCCTTCTTCTTTGCGGATTTATTAACCTAAACATAAAGTGTTATCACTAGTCATGCGTGCAGGCAACTTTAAACACATATTGTGGTATATAAACTGGTGGAGTGGTGGTTACAATCTTTATAACTATACAAAAATGACATGGTTGTAATAAACTTGATAAAACTTTTGTATATTTATAAGCTTGATCAACATCAATAAAACTGTTTCATCATAAATTAAATAATAACAGATCATGTGATATATATCAAGCACTATATGAAGAAGAAAACTATGTTTTATTCTCAAGAAGTATCGAACTTTTTGCCGTACATCTAATCCTTAAGAAGATAATTTGTGTTTAGTCTTAGTAAACCAAAAACCAGTATTTCAAAATGACAGCTAGGTTTCTGTAAAATGTTAATTTGAAATAAAAAGTGTTATATTCTCCAAAAGGTTTAAATCGGCGGAGAAACAACCCCGTGCACCCTTTTGGGTGCCGACTAAAGGATCTAGTCCCAATTAAGCAATGATCACCGGCCTGTTCTAGTGACCTTGATTTAGCCAGGAGTTGTGATTGAACTCTTGCCATTTATCTCTAAAAGCCCTCTTGATTGGTCAACAAGACATTTGCGATAGAGAATTGATACCATTAAAGCAATGCCTCAATAATATAAAAAGTGTTATATTGATATCTAATAGAAAGAATTTAATAATTAGTAAATTAACATATGAACAAGTACGCGTTAAGTAGCAAAAAAGAGAATGACTTCCAACACAAAAAAAGTTAAGAATGAAAGATACTACCTTGATGGCCTCAGTAGGAAGAATCAAGGATCTATTATTATCTAAGTTGTTGTTACGGGATTTAGACTTAAGGAAAGTGATGAGACTGATGAACAGTTGATGACCATAAGCATAGTTATTCGTGTTTATATCGAGTTCTTCTTTGATAAGAGATTCAATGATGGTCACATTGGCTTCAAATCCTTTTCTCCACCAATCCGATGACGAATACGACATTCTTCTACTAGATCTGGTGGTATCACTCTTCTACTTCCCGCTGTTTCAACCCTTTTTTGAAAAAAGTTTTTCTAGTTTTTGAATTTTGATCACGACGGCTACTCGGCTAGTATAACCCTCGTTGTGTTTTGCAGGATTTGGCCCAAATGCGATGGGCTTCTAATTTTGTACAAAACTTCTGAAAAACATTAATTACTGCCAATAAGCATAAAGTAAAAAAGTTTTGTTTTATAAGTGATTATTTTTTGGTTTGTTTATGTGAATTTTGACAGGATGTGTACCAGAAATTCTTGAAATGATAACATGTCAATAACTATAGTGTTTTAGTAGCATTTGAATGCATCAAACGACAAAAATCCTCTATGTTTACTTGAAATAATCAATTTCAATGGATTGTTAAAGCAACATTTGAGAAGACAAATAAGGCAATTTTATCATTTAACCACTGATGTCGCAAAGCTATTAAGCGTGTAGAGTAAAAAGCTTAATTGGAAAGAAGCGGTGAAAATGAACATTAAAATTCTAACACTAGTAAAGCAAGCATTAAATTCTAAAGCTGATTTTACTTCATTTTACACATTATAATAATTTAATTACACCTGCCTTACCAAACACTTTTACAAACACAATTGCTACTCCTTACATCTATCAGTTTCGCCAAACATTAGGAGTGTTTTTGTCACACTTTTGATTTTTTAATACTATCACATGACATTTTCCCTTTTTTAAAAGTACTTCGTTTGAACTTTGAAGTGACACGAAGACTAAATGACTTGTTGATAGAGCTAGTATCACAGCTATTGATACTTGGGTGCCTCTAAATTTGTTGATAACCATGTTTAAATTTACTTACATGGTTTTACATCTACTTTATATTTGTTTATAAATATAAGAGCACAAGATGACATTATGCGCTATCGGTAGAAGTTGTAGCAAAAAGTCACGTTAGTTTTTTTTTACTTATTATACAAATTTTATAACATAATACAAAAACAACATCTCTCATAAATAACATGAAGACCCACAACATATCTCATAAATAACATGAAGACCCACGACATAACAAACACAAGCATAAACACATCCACAAAAAATCAAAAATAAAAGAAATAAAAATCTGATGGCATGCGCCATCACCACGGCATATACGCCTATAACACCATATATATGGGGTGCGCCATGGGCCATAGGTGATGGTTTTTGCCTATAACGTCATGATACCGGTGTTGTGTTTATATATGTGCTTTTGATGTTATTAAGTGAAACAACATACAAAGAACACAAATATTTTGATTAAATAAAGCTATACCGAAAAACCTAAATTACTCTTAGGAGAGTAACACACGTACAATTTTGTTTTAACGGCTATGATAACTAAAATTGTTAGGATAAGTACTAAAAATGTTAGTTTACGGATTATTGATAGTTTGATATAGTATCACTCTCCATGAATTACCAATAGTTCAAAACCACAATCTCCAATTTAAGAAAAATACCTAAAACTCATATTTTACTTATAATCTCTTAACAAAGTATGAAATAAATCTGTTTTGTTTCTTCAGTCATGGAAGTCGTATCCTTTGTATAAGCTATCAATTACACTGTGAATTTTCTTTTCCTGCTTTCTTGACCGTGTTGTGATCAATGGGATAAGGGATCTCATTTTATTTAGTTCTTGACTGTGTTCTTGACCGTGCTCTTGACCGTAATGTGATCAAAGACACGTCATCGTCGAGGTCAATGCATGTTTGTGCATCAGATAATGTCTTGTATTCCCCTAATGAACTTGTCTTCCTTTTTTTCCTATGACGATTAATCGAGTCTGAACTTATACTGCTAGGTTTATCTTTGACTTTTTCATCAGACAATCCACTAGCTTGTTGACTCGAGACACATGTTTCTACAAATTCCGAAATTGACAATGTAAATCAAAATTGTGCCATTTTAAGTTATTAAGGAGTTAAATACAGATTACTTCAAAAATGCATACCTGATGACGATAAGCTTCCAAATTGATTGTTCCAATCTTCATATGCGCCAAGTTCATTGAGAGAAACAGAAGGTCTCATCTCTTGTAGTGAATCCTTGAAGTCCTACAATATATGCGAGTATATTCAAATGTAAATTAAAAATTAAGAATTGAACAAGGTCATTTTTCAATATAAAACGAAATTACCTGTAGTGTTACTGGTCTCATATCCTCCTTTTTAAGTTTAGTGATTTCAATGCCTTGTGTCAAAGCCTCTCTTAATGGACCCATGGAAGCGTCATGGACTAAATTCTTCATGTCAGATCCTGAATAGCCTGAAACAATTTAAAGAAGAAGAACGTAAGCCATGTATAAAATTAAGCAAAAAGAAAATTATAAATAAACAATAAACCTTTACAGAAGATAATCAGAGAAAAGAATTGTTACCTTCGGTTAACTTGCATATAATATCCAGATTCTCTGTTGAGAGTTTGAAAAGCTCGTCCTTCTTCAAAAGATTTTCTATAATCCAGGCTCTTGCTTCTTTACCACAAAAATATTATTAGCCTCATATTTGTCACATAAGAAATTGTAGAAGTAATTAAACCAATGGTTGCAAAATGTGCAGGTCGAGTGTTTCTATTCAGTTTCCCTTAAACTTTGTAATAATGAATATAAAAGTACTTTTTAATTCATGTAAAAAGTAAACTAATTAATGGCAATGTAACCGGTCAAATGTATACTTAAATCTATTCTTGTTCTTATTCTTATTCGTGTTTGTGTTCTTGGTGGTGGTGCTGCTGCTTGTTATTATTGTTATTATTGTTGTTGTTGGGCCAAACATGCCTTTAGAAGATAAGTCAATGTTGAACCTGCGCAAGGGAGTGGAATATAAAGTCTCTTGGTAAGTCGTCTCCTAGCAGCCTCATCCAGATCTTGTGGTCGATTTGTTGCACCTGCCAAATATATCAAAATGTATGGGGTTAAATAGAGTGAAAACAGATAAAACTTTACTTGGGGTTTTCACTAAAGATTATGTGAATATATAATTATATATGAGGTAGTCATGTGAAAAAGTGTTTCAACAAATAGGGAAATTACTAGTAAACATTTATACAATTTTGAGTTCTAATTCCTAGTTATACAGATTAGGAGTCTCAGACATGAAAAATAGCAATGATTGGTTCCATTGAGACTTGCACAATTCACTTGCAAGCCGGGATCGGATATTACTGGAAGTGTCAGAAAGTGGTAAGATGTATATACTACACGGACTTCACATAATTTGAGGTTTTGAGGTCACCTATGAGTAGAACTTTATCATTTGCGCTGTCACAACCTTCCATTTCTATGAGAAACTGTGTCTTCACTCGCCTGTTCTCCTCGTGCTCACCTTCTGACTTCCGCTACAAAAAGAATGAAACCAAAGATACTTAAATTGTCATCAAGTAGAAAAAGGAATGAATCTCTATATAGTTCAGTTCAGAGTAGAGGTGGCAATATGGTTGTTTAGGTAAGAGGTCAAAGTGGGTAATTTTTGTCGGGTTGGGTTGACAATAAACACCTTTTATCTAACTATATTAAAATAATAATCTGATTTTTTTATTAGAAATTATTTAGGCCGTTTTATGCATTAGAATACACTTTGGCCGACTTCCAAACTGTTTGACCTGTTTTATTTTTACCATAAGTTATTGGCTCATCAAGATGAAGTTCGTTGTTCACGGATGAGAATCAGGCATACCTTGGAAAGTAGTGAATCTATTTCATCCACAAATATGACAGCTGGTTGATAACAACTAGCAACTCCAAAAAGAGCTCTCACTAGATTTTCACCATCTCCAAGCTACAATCATCATTTAACCCCTTATTAAATATAAACATTTGAAAATCTAATAGAAATGTCAGTTATCTATCATAACGCTACTTTTTTGTGTACCATGTTGTGCTACGTTGGAGCATATATGATCACCATTTTTGTGTGTGCAGTGCTATATATTATTTGCCTAAAATGTTAAGTACGTACCCATTTGCTGCTTAGTGAACTCGAAGATATGTTGAAAAATGTTGCTTTAGCCTCTCCGGCAATAGCTTTACCTATCATTGTTTTACCTGTTCCCTAAATCATACAAAAAAAAAAAAAAAGAAAAAAAGAAATCAAGCAAGTCAAGTTTGTTGCTAGGTATAGCTAGATCACAACCAAATAGACTAAAAAAATATATAAAACTTACTGGGGGCCCAAATAAAAGAAGTCCTCTTCCTGAAGAACGACAACCTTTAAATAAATCAGGCCGTAACAAAGGCCATACGACCATCTCATTTACACATTTTTTCGCATAATGCAACCCAGCTTTAACCACGCAAGAACAGATTATTATCCTATCAATTAAAGTTAACTAAACATTTACAAAATATAAAAAATCTTATCAGCAGTACCAATATCATCCCAGCAAACATTGGGATCTTTGTCCATTATCTCATTACTAATCCGCTCAATAAGTTTTGGGGGCAAACTCTGTTGGAAAATTTAGTGCACTTGTGGGATGGTTCACACCTTGTAATGGGTTAGGAGGTACGGAGTGTACACCCATAAGGTCCATGAACACCCTGACTCTAATAGTGGTATGTATTGGTAGTGCTTGGTGAAAGTACCGTTGTGGTTAACACTGATTATCAGTGTTTCCACTTCAGCAGTACTTCAGCAGTGTTGATACAAAAGTTGGGCGTTCCTGGTTTGGAGCTCCGGTTCTCGTACCAATTGAGAATTACTACTTGAAACCTGCGCACTAAGAGACAAGAAACACCGTTAGGCTTACCGTGGGATTGTCTCCCACGATTATCCTCCGGCGTGAGAGTGAGTAATCGGTTTAGGGTTTAAGGAGAATTAGGGTTTGAGATCGTACCTTAAACGAGGGATATGATTCCCTTTATATACGCACGGAATCCTTGTTGGTTCCGTGTTCCCCAACCTTCGGCGTATCCCGCCTAGGTCGGTTGGGAATGATTATCTTCTTATTTTAGAAGATATCGGATATCTATTCCGTAAATAGATTTGGGCTTGGGCTTTCGTGAGCCCAAGCGCTTATTGATATTGGCCCGGTTCGTGCCGGGCTTGCGAGTATTGGGCTCTAGTCGGGTTTATGACCCGACTCCAGACTATACGTCATCATGTCCCCCCAGTCTATTATGCGCAGTGCGTAACTGCGGATGCTAGACTAATAACCGTAGTCAATAATAAAAAACTTACAAAGCGTATCAAAGAAGCCATAAACATATATCCGCCGGTACGTTGTATCTAGACATGGATGTGAATAGTAAACGCCTCGTTATTCGGGGGAAAGTTACTGCTCCACGTCCCATCAAAGGAATCTTAGCCACACAAGTGAAGGTAGTGGGGTCCACGTGGCACAAATCGGGTGGAGGAGAAAAAGGTATAAACTACCCTTCATTTTCACAATGTTATTCACCGTAAAAAAAAATAATCCGCCATTGTTGAAATAGAACTGCAGCTGCAATCCAGAAATTAACCCACTTCAAGGTAACCGCTCGTGCGTTTCTGTACATCCAACACCATGGTGAAACAATTATCAGACTTTACCTCCTTGTTGTCCGAAAGCGATCTCTTAGAGTTCACATCAGATTATTTTATACCCCTTGACGTGCATCCGGTTGTGCCGGATGCGCGGGCAACCATTGCGGACTTCCCCAGAGGGAAAGTGGGGGTTTACACGCGGTTGTTCGATTTTTCGAACCAACGCGTGCCCCTGTCCCGCTTTCTATGCGATGTGTTAAACTATTACAGCCTGCATATATCCCAGTTACACTGTATCGGTGCGGCCAAAATTACCAATTTTGAGGTAAATTGCCGTTTACTGGCAGTTAACCCAACCATCCATTTATTCCGCGCATTTTATCACACAATATGGGCACATGGGTGGGTATCTTTTGCGAAGCGTGCCGGTAGGCTCCAATGCTATACGGATAAACTAGACTCGCTTCGGGATTGGAGGGAGTATTTCTTCTGGGTAGATGATATATGCTTTCCATGGAACTATGAGTTTTATACCCGGGGTACATTAGAGAGGGATGAGTGCCCCCTACCTGGGTCGTATAACGCTGAGGATGCGGAACTGATAAATGACAACCGCATCCCCATTAGTGCCTATCCGGAGGGATTTCTGGTACATATGGGCATCAGCCGTAACTATTTTGGTCCCGAAGATGAGATCCCAATCTTCTTGGACGCCAATGGCCAGGGTGGGTACTCATTCCGCTGTACCTCTGTGTAAATAATGTGAGTCTTCTGTCTGTATTCGCGCATTATATAACTTATGTTATATGTTGCTTCCTTTGCGCAGAAATGGATCTATTCGCTGTGGTGCAATTAGCCAAACCGTTGGATGCGAGGTCGGGGGCACGACCTTTGAAAGAAGGCGAAGAGCCAATACTAGCGAGTACCGCGGGGCATACAATGGAGCTGGACTTAGGGGTGACAGGGGCCAGTTCTTCCGTTGCGATAGAGGCAACGCCGGTGCAAGGCGTGCCGAGCCCTCGTGCGCCCTCCCCTATTGCGCAGCCACCACCCGTAGTGGCGGATCTCATTGATGAGGAAATGGAGGAGCAAGAGCATGGGCTATTGCGTAAAAGGTCGCGCAGCGGAGATGGTGCGAGTTCGGCAAGGAAGAAGCGTCCCGTGACTGTTCATGTTGAATCTTCGGAGAGTGATGCAGCATCATCGCACCCGTCAGCAGATGTTTCTGGCCCCCAGTAAGTACTCTCGATAGTATGATTGTTTTTTGTTTTCATCAAGTTTGCGCATGAGATCTTGATAAGTCTGTCTGTGTTTGTAGGTTCGAACAGGGTGCGGAGTCGCCTCCCAAAGAGAATCCTGTTCAGTCTGAATCTTCCGAACCAGAGATCCGTAGCGCGGTGCCAGGGGATGCGCCAATGGGTCAGCTGGTTGAGGATCTTGTTTCTTTGGCTGCGCAGTTGAAGGTAAAGTTTGTTGGGGAAAGCAGCAATGATAGTGAAAAGGATCGGCAGATTGCGTTACTGCAAGCGCAATTGGCCAGTGCCCAAGCTGAGATAAAAGAGGCCAATGCGTATTCGGAGAGGCTTGCAGGAGAAAAGATGTCACTGCTTTCTCAAATAGACCAGGAGCGTGCTGAAGCGGTCAAATATAAGCTATCTTGTAACTGGGCCCTTAAACATCTAGAGCAGGGTAAGGAAAATTTGTTTGCGCAGTTGGGGGAGCTTGGGGCTACTATGAGCTGGTCATTGGAGGTGCAGGAGGCAAAACTGCGTAAGCTTAGCATCGAGTATGACGAGGAGTTGTATCCTCAGCTCATGTCCACTATAGCGGAGCGCAGGTGGCTCATAGGCCACGGTCTTCGCCTAGCTGCCCTCAGTACCCTGGAGTCGCCAGAGGTGGTTAATGCCTTCGGGGAGGTTGTGCAGTGCGCTCTGGAGCGTGGTAAATCAGAAGCAATTGAAAAGCTCCACGAGGCAAAACTGTTGAAGGCGCCGATTGATAAGGTACCAAATTATGACGCTGAGTCATATGATCACTTGGTCGCTGCCATGCAGAGAATGAAGGACTTGGAGCTCCCAATGATTTCTGAGCTTGAGCGCGATCAAGATTATCCAATAGATGTCATTATGGCGGGGTTGACCTTGGCGCGTCATCGTACCGAGGGTACCGAAACACAGCCGGACTATTATTTGAAGCCCCATGAGATCAGCTTCAAGTACCTGTCTTTGCGCGTCCTAGGGATAGTCAGAATCCCTTTGCTTTGGAGAAAGAGGTACCTTTAAAGGAAGTCTTGGAAGCGCATACGACCCGACTTGCTAAAAAAGAAGGTATTGCAGGTAAAGCTATTTTGTGTGGGGTTGGTGCGGCGCACTTGCCAAGGTCTGATGGGGTGCCAGTCAGTGTGGCCACTGTGTCGCGTCAGGATGCAGATGTGTTTAAGGGTATTAGCGAAGCTAAAGATGCAACGAGTCACGTTGGCACCTCTTCACTTAAGCGTTGTAACAGCTGGTAGTTGATATGTTTCAAAATGACTATCTCTTGTAATAACTCGTAGTTATGAATAAAAAGCTTCTTTTTTGCTGTGGGTATTATTGAAACTTGTAATGTATACGTATCTGTTTGACTTTGCGTAAAAGATGTATTCGTTGCCGAAGAAACGAACGTGTACGCCAGTGCGAATATAGGAAATCCATAATCATGTATGAAAATCATAGTATACTTGAGAAATAATTCTAAGTACTTTATCATAATCGTGTATGTTATGATATGCAGCGTACTGTAAATATCACATTAAGGAAGCAAGTGTCTTGGTTCCTAAGTTGTTAAACGTGCACGTGTGCACTGTTGCGCAACCATCGTGGGATGCGCATATATCTTATTCCAACGTCTCGAGAACAAGGTGTTTAACAAAGATGCGTGATCCAGTGTTGATGGGTTTGCAACCCTCTTACTCAACAAGTTATTTAGTAGGTTAACTTATCCTTTTACCATCGTGGGTCTATTTGTAGTGCATGCACGCCATCGTGGGCAAGAAATAAAAAAATTGTTAAGACATACAGTATATGGAGATAGCAACTTAAAATGTGTCGCGGAGTTAGCTAGAAACCGCGGCGTTTTATTGATACTTGCAAGTTTTTTGAGAAACAACAAAGAAAACAGTATATATGAAAAATAAAAATGAATACATGAATGTTTATTGAGCACTGAAAGTGCGGAGCGTCTGTGCGCTGTGCCGTAGCTATTCTTATAGGTAGCACCTCTTGAGGTTGCCGATGTTCCATGTGCGCGGTAGGTCACGACCATCCAAGCCTCGTAGCCTGTACGCGCCTGTGCCTATTGCTTCAGTAACCTCATAGGGTCCTTCCCACTTTGGTCCGAGCTTACCTGTATCTTCTGCGTGGCTCGCCTCATTGGCACGGTAGACAAAGTCGCCTGGTCTGAATGAAACACTGCGTACCTTGGCATCATAGTATCCTTTCATTTTTGACTTCGACTTTGCCTCCCGTATGGCTGCGCGTTCGTGTCTTTCTTCCAGCAGATCCAAGTCGACACGTCTTTCATCATCGTTTGTTGTCACATTGATCTCCGCAGTGCGGATAGTTGGCATGCCGATCTCAGTTGGTATAACGGCTTCTGTCCCGTAGACTAAAGAGAAGGGGGTGTCCCCCGTGCTGGTTTTTATTGAGGTGTGGTGCGCCCACAAGACATGCGAAAGTTCTTCGACCCACCTTCCTTTGTGCCTGTCCAGGCGCGCTTTGATTCCTTCGCCCAGGCTTCGATTTGCGCGCTCTACTAAGCCATTGGTTTGTGGGTGTGTAACCGACACGAAGTGTTGGGTGATGTTTAACTTCTCGCACCAATCTTTGAAGGGGTTTTCGCAGAATTGTTTCCCGTTATCCGAGATGATTTCACCAGGTAATCCGAAGCGGCATACGATGTTGTCCCAGACAAAGCGTTTCACCTGGTTGCCGGTGATTGTCGCCACTGCTTTTGCCTCGATCCACTTGGTGAAGTAGTCTATAGCTACTATGAGAAACTTGAGACCGCCTGCTGCTATTGGAAAAGGACCTGCAATATCAATGCCCCATTTGTAGAATGGCCATGGTGCCGTGATTGGCGTTAGCTCGTGGTGTGGTTGGCGCGGGACGGGTCTATGAACTTGGCAATCATTGCACTTCCTTATTAAGTCCCGCGCATCTCGATGCATGGTTGGCCAGTAGTATCCTGATCGCATGGCGCGTGCTACAACGGACCGTGGTCCTGCGTGCATGCTGCATGAACCTTCATGGATTTCTCGCAACACGTAATTTGCTTGTAGAGGGCCAACGCAGCGGAGCCATGGTTGGAGGAAAGAACGTCGGTACAGTATGTTGTCTCGCAATTCGAATCTCTGCGCTGTACGCCGTATTCTGCGAGCTTCTTTCTGTTCTTGGGGTAATGTTCCTTTGCTTAGGAATTTCGTAATCGATGTCATCCATGTAGGACCATCCTCCTCTATGACCGCGGAGACTTCCATCTCCGATATTGATTTGCTTTTCAGTGTTTCCACCAGCAC
The DNA here is from genome assembly GCA_019973895.1 of Chrysanthemum seticuspe. Taxonomy (NCBI): domain Eukaryota; kingdom Viridiplantae; phylum Streptophyta; class Magnoliopsida; order Asterales; family Asteraceae; genus Chrysanthemum; species Chrysanthemum seticuspe. The sequence continues at coordinate 202,075,297 of BPTQ01000002.1, forward strand.
TTGCTTTGATAAGTGTGCGAAGCTTGTCGAGGCGATCTTGCTCAGTGCGTCTGCCTTGCGATTTTCTCCTCTAGGGACTTGCTTGATAGTAAATCTGTCAAAGCCTTTGATCAGTGTCTTAGTCTTCTCAAGATACTGAATCATATTCTCTTCTTTGGCCACGTATTCACCCAACACGTGGTTGGCTACTAGCCGGGAGTCTACATTTGCTTCCAAGTTACGTACACCCATTCGAGCTGCAATGCGTAGTCCGGCGATTAGGGCTTCGTATTCTGCCTCATTGTTTGTCGCGGTAAATTCAAAACGCAGTGCGTAAGTGAATTCCATTCCCTCTGGGTTTGTGAGAATGAGGCCAGCTCCTGATCCATCCACGCATGAGGACCCGTCTGTAAACAAAATCCATGGATCTTGTAGTTCCTTCTTTCTTGGTGTGGGTACCTCATCAGTATCTAGCTTCTCGATGATGAAGTCTGCCAGAACCTGTCCTTTTATTGCGGTACGTGGTCTGTAAGAGATGTTGTGTTCGCCTAGCAACACACTCCACTTCTGGAGTCGTCCTGACGCATCGTGTTTGGAGATGATCTGCTTGATGGGTTGATCTGTGATTACCGCTATCGGGTGCGCTTGGAAGTACCGGCGTAGTCGCTTGGCGGCAAACACTAATGCCAAGACTAACTTCTCCATGGCACTGTAGTTCATCTCCGTCTTCTTGAGCGCTTTGCTGACAAAATAGATAGGGGTTTGCACTGAGTCCCTATCTGTTAGTAGCACTGCGCTGACTGCCCCATGAGTTGCTGATAAATACATGATCAGCTCTTCCCCTGGTCGGGGTGCAACGAGTGTTGGGAGCGTTGCTAGATGCTGTTTGAGTGTAGTGAAGGCTTCTTCCGCCTCCGTCGTCCACCAGAAGTCACCCTTTTTTATACACTTCTTGAGTGTTTTGAAAAGAGGTAATGACTTTTCTGCTGACTTAGATAGGAACCCGTTTAGGCCGGCCAGTTTTCCGTTGAGGGATTGGACTTCCTTCAGCGTGCGTGGTGAGGGAAGTTCTATTACCGCCTTTGTCTTTTCTGGACAAGGTTTTATGCCGTCAGGTTCTATCAGGTATCCTAGGAACATGCCTTCAGTAGCGCCAAAGGTGCATTTCTTAGGATTCAGCTTCATGTTGATCTCTCGTAGAGTCTTGAACGTCTCTTCTATGTCGCGCACAAGCTCAACTTCAGTATGGCTTTTTATGACCAGGTCATCCACATAGACTTCCAGGTTGCGGCCCACCTGTTTTTCAAAGGCATTGTCTACTAACCGCTGATAGGTGGCACCCGCATTCTTCAAGCCAAAGGGCATTTTTGTATAACAGTAAACGCCTTGGCTTGTGTGGAAGGTTGTTTTTTCCTCGTCTTCCTTAGCCATCTGTATCTGGTGATATCCCTTGTACGCGTCGAGAAAACACTTTAACGGGTATCCGCACAAGGACTCTATTTTCCAGTCTATCTCTGGTAATGGATAGCAGTCCTGTGGGCATGCTTTGTTAAGGTCGGTGAAGTCTACGCACATTCGCCAGCTACCGTCGCTTTTTTTGACCATTACTGGGTTAGAAAGCCAGTCGTGGTAGTAGACTTCACGCATAATTCCCGCATTTACCAATTTCTGTACCTCTGCCAGAATTGCCTGCGCACGCTCTAGGGCTTGGCCACGCTTCTTCTGGCGTATCGGTGAGTACCCTTGTCGGATTCTCAGTTTATGCTCTGTGATCGAGCGTGGTACCCCAGTCATGTGTTTTGGCTCCCACGCGAAAATATCCACGTTCTTTTGTAGGAGCGCGCACACAGCTGCTTTGCCGTTGTCCGACAATGACCCTCCGATGGTTATTTCCTGTTCCGGGTATTCTGGGTGAATCGCGACCTTCAAGTTGGGGACTTTGGCCGCGCACTGTTTCGGGATCGGTGCCATTTCGCATGTAACCGTGTTACATTCTCTGTTTGGTACCGTGGCATTGTAAAGAGTAACAATGCCCCCTTCTACTGGGAATTTAAGCATCCCGTGCGCTGTTGATGGCACCGCGCGCATGGCTGATATCCCGGGTCTCCCAATAATGCCATTGTATGGCGAGGGGGATTTGATCACCATGAAGTCCATCCAGGTTGTCGTAGAGTGCTCTGCGTTGCCAATGCTGACTAGTAATCGCAGTTGCCCCATGGGCCATATCTTTTCACCCGTGAAACCAGTGAGCGCTGTGCTGACCGGGCTTAACTGGCTGCGTATTTCGGGTCGTAGTCTTTTAAAGCAATGCTCATACATGATATTTGCCGATGCCCCACCATCAATGTACATGCGGTGTATGTCGTGACCACCCGCACTGATTTCAATGGTGAGTGGCTCTGCTACTGCGTTGTCTGCAGTTAGAGTAGGGAAAGAGATTTCGCTTCTTCGGGAAAACTCCTGGCTGACCTTCTGTCTAGTGATTCGTTGCCACGTTTGTATCATGTAGATTGTGTCGGCCTTATCTTTGGGTGTCTCCTTCTTGTTTCCATTCTTTTGTTTATCTCTTCCCTCTTTAATGTTTTTAACCAAGTGGTCCAGTCTACCCTCTTTGACCATCTTGTCGATGAGTTGGCGCAGCTGGACACATTCGTTAGTGGTGTGACCCTTTTGCGCGTGGTAGTCACAGTATCCATTCCCAGTGCGCCGATCTTCTGGTGTACGCATCTGCGGCGGTCTTGGGAAATTCGCGCCTTCCGCTGCGAGTATTTCCTTTGGGGTTTTGATCAAGGGAGTGTACCTGTCATTATCTCTGCCACTCCTCTGGCTGCGATAGCTCCTATTACGGTTACTACCTCGGTCGTTCGATTGTCTCCCAGGTTGTTCCTGAGACCGGTAACTCGAGTGGTTCTTTTTGCTATCCGCCGCGGCGGCTTCTCCCTTGACAAAAGACCGAGAGCGCTTCATGAGTTCATCAAAGGTCTCAGGGATCTTGTCGTTCAACCTCTTGATGAGTTCTGGATTATTAATCCCATTCATGAAGCCAGAGATCTTTAGTACTTCAGGACATGCTTTAACTTGCATGCATTCATCTTTAAAGCGTTCCATGAATGCGCTCGTAGATTCTCCTTGGTGCTGTTTTACCCTGGCGAGTTCGACAGGATTTTTAGCGCACTTTTTCCGTTGAGTAAAATTTAGGCGGAACGCCTTTCTCAACTCTTCAAAACCATTTATGCTCCTTCGTGGGAGTTTGTTGAACCAGTTCCGCGCGCTTCTCACTAGTGTGGAATTAAACATGTGGCACCACACTGGTTGTGGCCAATTCTCAATGGTCGCGGCTGATTCAAAGATTTTTAGGTGATCGTCAGGATCACCTGTTCCATCATAGGTCTTGACATTTGTAGGCATGCGCCTCCTCTTGTTCTCAGAGAAATCACTAATGCGTCTGGTGAACGCATCCACTTTCTGACGGCGCCATGGGAGAGACATGTCTTCCTCTTGGCTATCGCGTCTGTTTCTAGACTTCCAATGTCCTGTATCGCTATCCTCGTTGTCCGAGGAGTTATCAGAAGATGAATTTTCCTTCTTACGGCGTTTGCGCCGGCCGTCCTCAGAGTCTGACTTATAGTCTGGATCTGAAGGGCTCTCACTTGGGGAATACTTTTGCCCCAGTCTGTCATGTACTTTACGGCTACCCAGTCTGGTGTGGACATTGGTACGCTTTTCATCTTCATCATTCTCACTCAGATGGTGCGAGTGAGATGTTTCATCCTCCTCAATTCTCCTCCCGATACGGTCGAATACTGGGAGTCGGCGGCTGTCCCTTCCGCGTTTCTCTTTCTGATAGCGCTGTGGGGAAGCTTCGTATTCAGAATCGAAATTGAGTCGGGCTTTCAAGTTCCGACCTGATCTCTTCTTCTCTTCCTCTTGCATGAGGGTAGTTAGTGTTTCGTAATTTTGGGATACGAAAACTTCTGGCGCTAACTCCGGCGCGACCCCCTCAAGAGTGAGTGCGGTTGTTTCTGCCGCTATACCCTTATCCCGGTTTGGTGCCTCCGGTACCTTTGTCAGGTCAGTTTCTAGCACCGATTGGAAGGGAGTAGTAAAGACGGTGCGCAGTGGGTCTACTCCACTCGTGGTGGTTGTAGTGGCTTGGGTTGTTCCCGAGTGCGGTTCCACCAGAGGGAAGATCAAGTCTTGGCCTGATCCCTTATTTTTAGCAGCGCTGGTTGTCCCAGGGGTCTGCTTAGGGGTTAGTCCACTTTGCGACTTCTTCCCCATAAGGTCTGACTGCAATCGCTGATTACCGTGCTTTGTCATTCTAGTGTTGGTTCTTAGTGTAGGGTCCCACGGATGGCGCCACTTGTTGATACAAAAGTTGGGCGTTCCTGGTTTGGAGCTCCGGTTCTCGTACCAATTGAGAATTACTGCTTGAAACCTGCGCACTAAGAGATAAGTCTGTCTGTGTTTCCACTGAAGTGGTGTTTCCACTGAAGTGGTATCTCACTGAAGTTGTGTTTACACTGAAGCAGTGGCGTTTCCACTGAAGCAGTGTAACCACTGAAAACACTATGAAAGTACTGATATAAGTACTGATAAATGACAGTTACAACTGCATCATTATGACCACGTTTAATTGGTCATGTAACAACTAACGGCTATAATGGGGATAATTTTGAGGCTATTAATGGGCCGATTAATACTCATAATTCCATTGGAACGGTCAAGAGTAACCTCCTATAAATAGGAGATCTGAACATGCATGAGAGAGAAAACAGAAAACACTAAACACTTATAAGCGCAAGGGTTAAAGAATTGTGCCTAATTCTCTAACTGCATTTGGTCTTATCCCAAGTAGATATTCGTGATACCCAGGCATTAGGGTCGAATAGTTTACTTTGGAAAGTGATCACACGATTCCAAGTGATATCCGGTAACCACCTGGTGGTATCTGTTACAGCTGACCATTGTTTGTTTCTGCTGAAACAGTTGATCGTTTCTGCTGAAGTTGATTATCTACACCCTGATTTGGGACGAATAACCACCAACAATCAAAGTAAACTATTTAGTGATAATCAATGGCAACTGCTGCTATGAAACATATGGCTTCAAACTTTGCAAAGCTGGACAAGTTTGAAGGGGTGGACTTTAGGAGGTGGCAGAAGAAGATGCACTTCTTGCTATCAAGCATGAGTGTGGTTTATGTGCTGACCCAATTCCTGATGATGGGGATGATGCTACGGTTGAGCAGATCAGAAGGAGGAGCAAGTGGGAGAATGATGACTACATATGCAGAGGTCTTATTCTGAATGGTATGTCTGATTCTTTGTTTGATATTTATCAGAACTTTGAATCTTCCAAAGAACTGTGGGATTCCTTGGATGCCAAATATATGGCTGAGGATGCATCAAGTAAGAAGTTCCTTGTTAGTAATTTCACAAATTACAAAATGACTGATTCAAGACCAGTTATGGAACAATACAATGAACTTCTTGGAATACTTGGAAGGTTTACACAACACAATATGCACATGGATGAGGCTATTTCAGTCTCTTGTGTTATTGACAAACTCCCTCATTCTTGGAAAGATTTCAAGCATACCTTGAAACATAAGAAGGAGGAGTTAACTCTGGTTGAGTTGGGCAGTCATCTGCGAATTGAGGAATCTCTCAAGGTGCAGGATAATGACAAGCCAAAAAGTGGCAATGCTGCTGGACCATCTGTTGTCAATATGGTGGAGCATAACAACTCCACCAGGTACAATGACAACAAAGGCAAACGCAAGTATCATGACAACACAAGGGCAGATCCTAACAAGAAGGCAACACCTACTTGTTGGAAATATGGCAAGACTGGTCACATTAAAAGGGACTGCAAGGGTGTTAAAATTGGTGGTAAAGCCAATGGATCAGGCACTAATGGTTCAGGGAGTGGTGGTTCAGCCAACTCACTGAAAGGTCAAAATATGTTTAATAAGTCTTTTCAGATTTATTATGTTACATATGTATCTGAATGTTTTTATGTGCAGGATGATGATGTTGCGTGGTGGGTTGACTCTGGTGCAACAGTTCATGTGTGCAAAGATAAAAGCTGGTTCAAGACTTATGAGTCACTGAATGATGGTTCTATTCTTCACATGGGAAATGAGTCAACAGCCTTGGTGCATGGTCGTGGTTGTGTAGATCTTAGGTTTAGTTCTGGAAAGATTGTAACTTTGTTTAATGTTATTCATGTTCCTGATATAAGGAAAAACTTGGTTTCAAGTAGTGTTTTGAATAATCATGGATATAAACAAGTTATTGAATCTGATAAATTTGTTCTTTCTAAATGTGGTGTTTTTATTGGTTTTGGTTATTTATGTAATCAAATGTTCAGGCTTAATATTACCACTGACAGTGTTATTTCAGCTTTTGTGACCACATATGATCAGAGTGATTCTAACCTTTGGCATGCTAGACTTGGTCATGTTCACTATAAAAGGATGCAAGATATGTCTAGGGATGGTTTAATCCCTACTTTTGACATGGACACTGAAAAGTGTAAAACTTGCATGTTGACCAAGATAACCAAGAAACCCTTTCAGGGTGTTAGTCGTGAGACTAAGATCTTGGAGCTTATTCACAGTGACCTGTGTAATTTGCATGCCACTCCTTCTTTGGGGAATAAGAAGTACTTTGTGACATTTATTGATGATGCTTCTAGATTTTGTTATGTCTATCTATTACATAACAAGGATGAAGCATTAGATAAATTTAAAGTGTTTAAAACTGAAGTTGAATTACAACTTGGGTCTTTGATCAAAAGATTAAGGACTGATAGGGGAGGTGAGTACATGGATACTCAGTACTTTCAGTCTGTTGGAATAATCCATGAAACGACTGCCCCTTATACTCCTCAGCAAAATGGTATTTCTGAAAGGAAAAACAGGGTGCTGAAGGAGATGGTTAATTCCATGTTGTCCTATTCAGGACTGAGTCAAGGGTTCTAGGGTGAAGCTATGTTAACAGCTTGCTATTTGCTAAATAGGGTTCCCAACAAAAGGAACAAAGTTACCCCTTATGAACTCTGGACTAAAAGGAAACCCAACCTGAACTATCTCAGGGTCTGGGGTTGTAGGGCTGTTGTAAGACTCCCTGATCCAAAGCAAAAGACTTTGGGTGAAAGAGGCATTGACTGCATCTTTGTTGGATATGCTGAGCATTCCAAAGCTTTTAGGTTCTATGTTATTGAACCTAATGAATATGTTTCAATTAACTCCATTATTGAATCAAGGGATGCAGACTTTGATGAGAATAGATTCTCATCAGTTCCTAGACCAAGTCAGAGGATTCCTAATGGAACTCATGACACTGGTGTATCAGAGGTACCTGATGATGAACCATCAGTGGTCCCTGATAAGGTTGTGGTTCAGCAACCTGAACCTGTGCTCAGGAAAAGCAAAAGGGTCAGGAATCCAAAGTCATTTGGACCTGAGTTTCAACTATACTTAGTTGAAGGTACCAGGGATGAGGTCTCAGACCAATACTCCTATTGCTTCATTGTTGAGGATGACCCCAAAACATTTGAAGAAGCAATGAAGTCCCAGGATATTGCTTTCTGGAAAGAAGCAATCAATGATGAGATGGATTCCATCATGGGCAACAACACTTGGGTGTTGGTTGATCTACCACCAGGTTGCAAGCCTCTGGGTTGCAAATGGATTTTCAAAAGAAAAATGAAGGTAGATGGAACTATTGAAAAGTTCAAGGCTAGACTAGTCATTCAGGGCTTTAAACAAAAGTCAGGAATAGACTATTTTGATACTTATGCCCCTGTGGCTCGTATCAGTACCATAAGACTGCTGATTGCTATGGCATCTATTCACAATCTGGTTATTCATCAGATGGATGTGAAAACAGCTTTCTTGAATGGTGAATTGGAAGAGGAGGTTTATATGAACCAACCTCAGGGCTTCATCTTGCCTGGCAATGAAAACAAGGTGTGTAAACTGATTAAGTCTCTTTATGGACTTAAGCAGGCACCTAAGCAATGGCATCAAAAGTTTGATGAAGTGGTTTTGTCTAGTGGTTATGTTCTTAACCAAGCTGACAAATGTGTATATAGCAAATTTGATGAATCTGGTAAAGGAGTCATCATTTGTCTATATGTTGATGACATGTTGATCTTTGGCACTGACCAAAATCAGGTTGACCTGACAAAGGAATTTTTGTCATCAAGGTTCTCCATGAAAGACATGGGGGAGGCTGATGTTATCCTTGGTATAAGGATTAAACATGAAAGTAAAAGAATTTCTATCTCTCAGTCTCATTATATTGAGAAGGTGCTGAGGAAATTCAATTACTTTGATTGTACTCCAGTGAGTACACCTATGGATACTTATGAGAAGCTAATGCCTAATCATGGCAAGGCTGTATCTCAACTTGAGTATTCTAGGGTAATTGGCTGCCTGATGTATGCCATGACCTGTACAAGGCCTGATATTGGCTTTGCAGTGGGAAAATTGAGCAGGTATACTAGTAATCCTAGTGCTCATCACTGGCAAGCAGTTCAAAGGGTACTGAAGTATTTGAAGAGAACTATGGATTATAGTCTCTCATATACTGGTTACCCATCAGTGTTGGAAGGTTACACTGATGCAAGTTGGATCAGTAACACTGAAGACAATTCGTCTACCAGTGGCTGGGTATTCCTACTTGGTGGAGGTGCAATTTCTTGGGCATCCAAGAAGCAAACTTGCATCACCAGTTCAACAATGGAATATGAATTTGTGGCTTTAGCAGCTGCTGGTAAAGAAGCTGAATGGTTGAAAAACTTGCTTCTTGAGATTCCATTGTGGCCTAAACCTATAGCACCCATTTCTATCCGGTGTGATAGTGCAGCTACATTGGCTAGGGCTTATAGCCAGATATACAATTGTAAGTCTAGACACTTAGGTGTCAGGCATAGCATGATTCGTGAGCTTATCATGAATGGGGTGGTATCTATAGAGTTTGTTAGATCTCAACAGAACTTAGCTGATCACTTGACGAAGGGACTGGCTAGAGACTTGGTTATAAAGTCTGCTAAAGGGATGGGTTTAAGTCCAACTTAGTCACTGAATGCTAGGACACCCAACTCCTTCCTGAGGAAACTTAGGAGCTGAGTTCAATGTGGAAAGCTGAACATTCAGTGGACTGGAGCACATGTTTATTTTACATCCCAAGGTTGTGCTCGGAACCTGCTGAAAGGAGGACGAAGTCTTTACTTCTTAATGGTTAACTTATCTTTGAAAAAGTGCTTGGCAGGAGCATGAATAAAGAGTAACCACCTATGTAAATGTTGATGTTTTGCCGCTTCAGGAAGCTTTTGGACTTTTAGCTTTTACAACATTTATGAATTTGGATATGGACACATGGCTTGTATAGTGTCAGGAGCTTTTAAGTGTTTGAAAACTTGTGTGTAGTTATCTTCAGGTATTCAAATGGGTTGAACGGTTCAATTCTTAGAACACCCTGATTCTCGAATATTTGAACGTGTAATTACTAAGATGGAAATTCAATCCTCAGGACATTTTCGTTTATGCACATTTTTTGCTTGATGTTTATTTTACATGCAAAGGGAGTGAACTAAATTTGGGGAGGATTGTTGGAAAATTTAGTGCACTTGTGGGATGGTTCACACCTTGTAATAGGTTAGGAGGTACGGAGTGTACACCCATAAGGTCCATGAACACCCTGACTCTAATAGTGGTATGTATTGGTAGTGCTTGGTGAAAGTACTGTTGTGGTTAACACTGATTATCAGTGTTTCCACTGAAGCAGTACTTCAGCAGGATCAGTGTTTCCACTGAAGTGGTATCTCACTGAAGTTGTGTTTACACTGAAGCAGTGGCGTTTCCACTGAAGCAGTGTAACCACTAAAAACACTATGAAAGTACTGATAAATGACAGTTACAACTGCATCATTATGACCACGTTTAATTGGTCATGTAACCACTAACGGCTATAATGGGGATAATTATGAGGCTATTAATGGGCCGATTAATACTCATAATTCCATTGGAACGGTCAAGAGTAACCTCCTATAAATAGGAGATCTGAACATGCATGAGAGAGAAAACAGAAAACACTAAACACTTATAAGCGCAAGGGTTAAAGAATTGTGCCTAATTCTCTAACTGCATTTGGTCTTATCCCAAGTAGATATTCGTGATACCCAGGCATTAGGGTCGAATAGTTTACTTTGGACAGTGATCACACGATTCCAAGTGATATCCGGTAACCACCTGGTGGTATCTGTTACTGCTGACCATTGTTTGTTTCTGCTGAAACAGTTGATCGTTTCTGCTGAAGTTGATTATCTACACCCTGATTTGGGACGAATAACCACCAACAAACTCCGCAACTTCTGTGGAAGTTCACCATCAGGACCACGTAGCTTATCCAGGCTATAATTATTTGAAAGATCAATTACCATAATTAAATTTTTTAATAATGTCAATAACAACAAATTCAATTAGCACATTTCAAAGACGAAAACAACTTCAGTAATTATATTGCTGTATACATGATTACTGACTGAGTCTGCAACTTCGTAAATGGCCTCTATATTGGAGGTGAAATATACGTAATAATTATATGTATTTGGAGTACTTACAAATTAGTACTATAAAAAGTGCATAAATAAGATGATTTGTTGCATGTTGGAAATTTGGGCAGTGATCGAAGAGTGGGATATTTAGATCGATGCTTTGAGATTGTTTTCTGATTTATATACAAGTATTAAACTTACTATGCTTTTGTTGAATTTATTCTAGGAATACTGTTAATCAGCTGATTAGCAGTATTGGTGAAAGAATCATGCAAAACAAATACACATCACTTTAATTTCAAAATGGAAGCTAGTGACCAGCTTTTCTGCAAGCCTAGTTTGTATTTCCAAAAGAAAATATTCAAGAGGCAATAGTAATAAGGTTATTAGAGAAACAGATTCTCAATACTATATTGAATATGGATACCACGGGTTTTGAAGGAGCAACACCAGGAAGATCAACTTTAATGTTGGTTGATGAGGACAACAGTTGGCTACTGTTGGATGTGCTAGAAATTGCTGCGTTTGAGTTTGCTGGATTTCCTTTAGCCGTGATATCTCTCTGTTGCTCTACAGGTTCATTAACCTGAACATAAAATATAGTCACTAGTCATGCATGATAGTTTAAACAACACACAACAAATACAGGCAATCAAAGTCAAACACTATGCAAAATCCTTTTCTTAAATCAACTAATAATATTCTTTTTGTTGTACACAAGGCAGGCTCTAAGTCTTTGGGTGGCCCCGACCCCCGTGAAAATCAGGCCTTAAAGGGAACTTCTCCAACTCAACGTTCAATATCCCAATAGCTCCCCACTAGTTTTTATAGCTCGAAAAGGTCCCATAGTCAGTAAATTGCTATCTGCTATGCTACTACTACTATGTAAGGTTCAATATTACTATCCAAACAATAACTTATTACTAACAATCATCAAGCCGCCATTATGATCTCACGAAGCAACATGAAAGTTCTCCTAAGTGCATCTACGGTTTCAAAAACATGGACTGCATTTTTTTTTCAAAAAGTTTTACTCATTTTATTAACTGAACATTTTATGATATTTTGCTCCTTATATTTTATGTTGTATATTTTAATGCTTATGACTTATCAAACTTTTTAATTTATGTTTCCGTTTTTATTTATTTATTTATTTGTTTTGTAATAAAAACAAAATTAAAAAAATAAAATAAAAAATTAAAAAAAATAAAAGAAAATTAGGGGTGTACAAAATTATAAAAAAAATTAAACAAAAAAAAATTAGGTTGTGCGCAAAATTATAAAAAAAAAATTAAAAAAAATATATATATGTATGCATGTGATGTATATATAAAAAATAGGGTCAATTGCATATATACCTGCTAAAACTTACATATTTGCATATATACCCAAAACATGCTTAAGTTGCATTGTATATCATGCATTGAAAACTTGTATTATGAGAAAATATGCAAATATTTAAGTTTTAGTGGGTATATATGCAATTCCTTCTAAAAATATAATAATAACCCTAAAAAAATAAAAAATAAAATAAAATAAAATGCATACATGTGATGTATACAAATAATAACAATAACCAGTACCAAAAAGAGTGATGATTTGCACATTCTATAAATTTATTGGCACATTCCAATTTACGGTGTCTTGACATATTTACCCTTACAAGGTAAAAATGAATAAAAATAATGAAAGGTTATAAATATCAAGACAATGTTGAAGTGCCCCAATAAATTTATAGAGTGTGCAAATCATCACTGCCAAAAAAGGCGAGAAAATTACATTAATAATGTTGCTAGGCTTTTATAATCACGTTAAATCTTGTCATGAGGCATACATTAGACAAACCTATTGACAACAACGAACCTTTTATTACTAAAATGAACCTTTTTAATATATATATCACGAAAATGAATCATACGACGCACGAATACGGTGCACGAGTGACATGTGCCAATTTTTTAAAACACTAGCGCACGACACTGTTTCGCCATATTTTTGAAAAATCAAAGTTGTAGATCTCTTTCCTCACTTTGTACTCGCTTGCATAATAAAAAAGGAAGTTGGTATGAAGAATTTATGGCCAAAACAATATATCTAATGGTCGCTTTTCAAAAAAAAAATATCTAATGGTCATGAGAGAGAGAGAGATCTGCAACTTTGGTTTAGGAGAAATAAAATAAAATGGTGCACTGTGCACTAGGGGTGGCAATTTCTGACTCGACACGAAACCTGACCTGAAATCGACACGAAAATTAACAGGTTCGGGTTGTGCTAAATAGATTCCGGGTCAGGTTTGGGTTGACCTATCTAACCCGTTAATTAAATAGGTTAGGTTCGGGTTGGGAATAAAATAAGCGGGTCGACCCGACTACCCGTTTAAGATTTTTTTTCATAAACTCAAAGGTATTTTTATTTTATTATGCTGGTTAAATGTGTTAAACGGGTCGAACCGACAACATGCTTAGCTCGTGTAATGTGCCAATTTTTGTATATAAAAAGGGTTAAATGGGTCAACCTGAAACCCGTTAAACCGATTTAACCCGTTTAACATATTCAACTCGTGTAACCTATTTAACCAGCCAACCCAAGTAGATATACGGGTTAAATGAGCTAGGTTCGGGTTATGTCTAAACAGGTTAGGGTTGACATAGCTGACCCGATGACTTAAATGGGTCAGGTTTGGGTTGAGATTTTCTGACCCGCTAGCCTGACAACCCAAACCCGCCAACCCGAACCCGACCCGACCCGAATTGCCACCCCTACTGTGCACCACAACTGCGTGCCTGATTTTTTTAGTATCAAATGGACACGTGTTGGATCTTGATTGGGCACAAACGCACCTTTACAGAAGGTGTGTCGTGTCGTTCTTTTTCATAATGGAATGATTTATGGTCGTTTTCGTATATTGATACATGTGTTAGTTCAGTTTGGTAATTTTCTCATAAGGAAAACACAAAACTTAAAGACAATGCTTTAGGTGGGTGCAGAATTCGGGTTTACCTACAAAAACCGAAAACCAAAAACGAACAAAAAAATCGAATAAAAATTGTAACCGAACCAAATTTACCAAAACTTAACTAAACCGAATTAAATATTCGATTTTCGGTTTGGTTATAGTTTTGGCAAAATGAAAACCGAACCAAACCGAAAACCGAATTCACATAAATATATATTTTTTATATATTTATACCAAAAAGAATATATAAAAACTCTTTCATAGTATAAATATAACATTTTTTAAGCTTAAAATTTCTTTTGGTGTAAAAAATCTATATAATTAAATAACTAAACTATTGTAATTTGGGTTATTCGGTTTGGTTTTTGGTTATTCGGTTTTACCCAAAAAAAATTAATTGAACTAACCGAACCGAATAAACCAAACAACCCAATAACTGAACCGATAAACACCCCTACAATGCTATGAAGAAAACTAAACTGGGTCAATAGAAGAGGTCGAATTCCCCACGTGAAAATATGAACCACTGCTACAAAAAATGACATAAAGCCGAGTTGAAAAGGGGCATAAAGCCCGATTTTGGTGTTGGGCTCAAAGGGGTGGGGACTTTTACACCTAAAACCGAGTTTTAAGTATTAGATAATGAAAATGCCATTGTAATAGTTTGACTAAGACTTTTATGAGTCGTGAGACTCGATATGATTGGTTAGTCAACGAAAGTTAAGTTTAATCAAACCCGATAGTCAAACTAATAGTCAAAGAATGTGTAGTGTGGTTATAGAAAGATTGATGCGCTACTTTTATAAGAAAGGAGGACTTAGGGATTAAAGTTGTCAAGTTTTAAATGAGTTATAAAGTTAATGTGGCCAAAGTAGAAAGTAAAAGGACTTGAGGGACCTAAGTTGCCAAATGAACAAACTAGTACTAGAACAAACTTATTTTAGTACTAGAACCACCTTGTTATAGCCTGCAGGCAGCATTCCTGCCAAATGACCAAACTAGTACTAGAACCAACTTGTTTTAGTACTAGAACCACCTTGCTTTAGCCTATTAGGACTTAGTGTGAAAGGATTCTTCCATCAAGGACTATTCTTGCCAAAATCTCAAATTGGCACTAGAACCAACTTATCTAGTACCAAGACGAAATTGTTATAGTACTAGAGATACTATTCTTGCCAAATAGCGAAACTTATACCAAATTTAAGTTTAGATAATTCCCTGGCATTCTACAATTTTCTAGTTTGCGTTGGTGTGGTGTGGAGGTACGAACCAAAAAGAAATGAGGGAAAATCATAGTGGACTTGGATGATCAAACTATGAAGAAATTGATGTTCTATAATGAAAATAAAGCCCTCCCAATGATCCTACAAAGTAAGTATACTCTTGTTTGAGTTTAGTTGGTGAATTATGAAGTTAGGGCTTATGTACGTAAATTGGGGAAAATGGGTAATTAGTGTTTTAAGCTTATTAATGAGGTTACAGAAATTATGGGATAAGTTTTATTGAATTAATTTAGTAATTTGATGGGTTAATCATCATATAATCAAGATATGATTATATGACGATTAGAAGTATTAAGGATTTAAGCTAATGGTTGTATAAACCATTGTTATAGTATCCGTATTATGAGTTTTAAGTGTTTTTGGTTTTGATGATTTTCGATTAGGAACCAAGGATTGATGGTGATGGTGCTCTGATTAAATAAGCTTTAGATATGAGGTAAGTAACTTGTACTAAAAAATGTGTTACATGTGTGTTTATCATGTATGTAGTATGATTGAGTAAGAGTATAAGACTTAGATTTAGTAATGGTTGAAGGCTAGAAAAATGGTGGCTAGTTATTGGACTTGTTAAGTTATGTATTTTACTAATGTAAATGAGACTTGTTGTTAGCTTATGTGATGAAGGTATGTGGTATAGATTGAATGTTATGGATTGGAAGAATTTAAAGTGATTATGATGCTTATGTGGTAATATGTGTATAATATATGTTTTATGTTAAGTTACTTACTAAGCTTTTGCTTACGTTATAGTTAAAAACATTTTGTAAGTCTTGCGGAGAGGTTATGCTTGGATTAAAGATTAAGAATTGGCATGCACGAATTAGAAGGTAGTATGTATTTAAGAGTTTAGTCGTACATCCCGAGCTCGAAGCAAAGTTGAACCCCCGAGAGTCTATGTTGTATGTTGTATGTTGTCAAAAGTCAAAGTTCATGTCATAGTCGATATAGTATTTTGGTTGTTAAATGAGTTATAGAAATGGTTAAAAGTGTTAAGTTTAGTTATAGAGGTGTTTGGACTAGTGTATGTTTATATTCATTTTAGGGTCAAACGGGTCATTTTCCTTGTACTATATTATAATATGGTTTGTTAAAGTGTTGTAGTTATTAAATTAAAATTGTGTCAATTCAATTGTTTTAGTCATGTGTTATAGTGTTTGAAAGTGGGTCAAAAATGGTGTTTGGCAAACCCTGTAAGGTATGAGTTCACGGGTCGCTTAGACCACAAATGTTTATGGAGATGATGTATTATGTTGTATTAAAGATTTCTAGAAAGTTCGTTAATTGTCAAGTTATAGAAATCGAGTTTTAGTCGTTTTAGTTAAGTATAAAAAAGGGACAACAAGTAGTGCAGAAAATGGGTCATTGATGAGTGTGTAAATACTCATCATTTTTTGTCAAATCTGAACTGTAAAACATTTAAAAACGCTCAGAAATGCATCAAAATACTGAAAATATCCTAAAATTGCATTTTATATGTTTCAGATGCAAAATGTTTAAAATCAGATGAAAAACGAGCAAAGTTTGCATAATTGGCAGTTTCAGTCCCCCGACTTTCAAATCTTGTCAAAAATAGTCCCTGAGCACTTATTTTAAAAGAAAAGTCACCAAAGGTCCTTTTGAAATCATAAATTGTCATAATTAGTCCTTTGGTGAAAAGTTCCAAAAGTTTTGAGAAATTACAGTTTTGGTCCCTGGATTTTGAAAATGGTCATGTTTAGTCCTTGGAATTTCACAAATAACAAAAATGGCCCTTATACTATTGGAGATGGTCAAGTTTTACCCTTGGAGTATAATTTCAGAATGTTCATTATTGGTCCTTGGTTTTTCAGTTTTGGCAAGATTGGTCCCTAAACTATATATTTTATCCAAAACTAGTCCAAGCCCAAAATAAAACATCCCTAGCCCAACACCAAATCCAGTTAACCTTTTACCCAGTCCAAACTCACAACCCGTTTACCCAAAACTACCCACGTTTAAAATAAATAAAAAAAACACTCACGGGTTTTCCCCCCTTCATCATCACCTATACCTGCAACCAACTCCCACCTCCATCATCTCACCCTACTCCACGCCTTGTACCCTCCAACCACAACCCTCCAAAGCCGCATTTAATGCACCCCTCCCCTGTTACAAGTTATCAGAACCACTGGCATAAAGAGTTTTCCCGCCAAAAGCCATCAATGGCTAAAAACCAATCAAGTGATCCAATGGCTCAGATTAGTGGTGGGATTTGCTCAAAGGACACGTGGGAAGACCTTTTGATGTATAAATAGAGAGGAGAAGGCAGAGAGAGAGAGAGTTAGTCAGTTTTTTTTAGTTAGTTTATTTTTAGTTTTAATTTAGTTTTTTTAGATTTTAGTCTAGAATGGTGTTGTTCTAGCTCCTTTTTACTTTCATTTGTAATTTGACTTTAATGTAGTTTCAAGTTCAATTTAATTACAAGTTTGATTCGATTTTAGTTTTTCCAGTCCTGCATTTCTTTTTCTTGTTCTTAGAATCTGTTATTCTTAATTTACTATTTTGAGTTTTTAGATGAGTTTGTTTAAGCTGATATGAGTTACTGGTAATAATCTCAAGTAAGTTTTTAAGTTTCCCAAACCAGAAAACTGATTTCACATATTGTCCTGCCCAAAAAGGGTGTTTGGTTTGAGCTTAAATTTCTGCTTAAGGTTAGTTTTAGTTGTTAGAATTAAGTAACTTGATTTAGGTAACTGATTTTTTAAGCATTCTCAATTCAAGTTTTTGGTTTTCAAGTTAAGTGTTGTGATTTCGTATGATTTTCCAAATCTGTTATTGAGTTTTCAAGTTAACTGTCACAAATTTCAAAACATTTCCACACTGTTTTTCTTCATTTTTCTCAAGCAGTTTGTGTTAATTGTAGTTGTCATAAAAATTAGTAAAAAATAAAAATCACTAGTTTGCTAGCTTGTTTATCTTGGGTCAAAAGGGAAAAATTCAAAAAAATATTCTGAGGGGTCTGCCATTGGGTCAAAGTGGGTGGGATTGGCCATTTCTTTGTTCTTTGCAGGTAGTTCAGTCCACCCCAAGTTTTTACAGCTTATTTATAAGCTGCAGAAGGCTCCTTATAAGCTGCAAAGAGGGGCAAAAGGAAGACGGCTGAGTGGTTTTCAGGTCCCAATAAGCTCAACTGCTTATTTCTCACTATAGTGGCACAATTTCGGCTAAAAACTCCCCCCTCAGTTCACTGTCTTGGAGAATAGCAGGACAGTTTGCTCATTAGATTGCTTATCAGGTTCTTATCTAGCTTATTCAAATCCTATTTAGTGATTTTGGTATATTTGGAGTAGGTAGTTTACATTCTATCTTAGTTAGTGTTTAATTGTCGTTTAGTTGCTTATTTGCCAGCCTCTCTTTTAGCTTAGAAAGTCCCCATGTAGAATAGCTTAATGAGCCAATTGATTTTCTCTCCATAGATTAGCATAATTTATATTTGCAGCTTATTTCAAGTTTAGTATTAGGTGAGATTGCTTTTTCCATGTTTGGAATGCTTATTGCATGCTTATATTGCTCTCAAAAATCTGGTGTTAAGGTGTGTTTGTGTTTCTGTCCAACTCTGTACCCAATAAGCTGTACAAACAGCTTATTAACTGGTTTTCTAGAGTGCAGATTTCACAAAAAGTGTTCATCGTAGTTGTGTCTTTAAGTTCTAAAAAGAAAATTAAGAAAAAAAAAAGTTTTGCAAAAAACTGGCATAGGTGGGACTCGAACCCACGCCACCCAGCTCACACACACACGATCTACCGTTTGCCCTTGGGACTTGTCTCGTTCAAGTAATGCACCATTTATTACTTAAGAACGTTTGGCCAGTTTTGCTTATTAGCTTTCTTTAGCTTATTTTGAGCTTATTTCCAAAACAACCAACTGTTTTCTTATTTTTCACAGATTAAGCATAACTCAAGGTACTTTTTGTGATTTTTTCAGATTTTTCCCAATTAGTTTAATATTTTTAATTAACTAATTAGTGTAAAATAGTATTTAATTCGTAATAAATAATTTAAGAGTCAAAAAAATACCCGACTTTTTCCTAAAATTTTCTTTTGTCATATAGTAAGTAAGAAAATTGTTTTTACACTCGTAGGACTTTTATTTTACAAATTTTACGTTTTTTCTTGCGCACTCGCGTAATTTTTATATATAACGCACGTTTTCATTCTAGGTCACGTTTTTAGGTAATTTAGGTTTACGCTTTAATTAAAATAGTTAATTTAAGTTATTTTGTTTTATAAATCAAGAAAAATCAAAAACATCATTTTAAAAATAGTGATAGCGTTTATTTAATATATTTTAACTTTTTAATTTTCTTTAATTTGCATTTAAGCCCCTGTAATTTATAAACTTTGTTTTTAGATATAATCATTCATATCTCTTTATCCGTTTAAATTCTCTCGATCACTATTCGTTTGATTATTCTCGCACAGCTCGTTGGGACTTAACGACCTGGGGAAACACTATACTCTCTTGGACTTCATTGCATTTTGTGTCTGAACTGTTTTAAGTTTCTTACGGTTAGCCATTCACAAGTGGCTAGCTTGTGTGAGATAACTTGACGGTTTGGCACGAATCAAATTTTTGGCGCCGCTGTCGGGGAGCTGTGCTAATTATCTTACGTTTAGCAGATTAGTGATTTGAATATTCACTCATTGTTCATACCATCTATATATGTTTATATTTTCTTATAAAAATCCAAAAATCCAAAAACATCTTAAAAATCAAAAACCCAAAAAGATTTTCTTTCTTATTTTTACAAAATGTTTATCCAAAAATCCAAAAATATCCATCTTTACCCTCTCACATCTTTGATTCTTCATCCCTACCCCTCTGAAAACATTTGATTCTTTCTATGTCTTATCCTCACCCTTTTGGTTGTCAATGGTGTGGTGGTCCTTATAATGGTGGCAATTGCCCCAGTTGTAGCATGGTGGAGTCAGGAAACGGGTCTGTCTATAACCAGGATCCCTATTCCTACCATAACATAACTGATTTATTCCATCAGCTACCACACTGTGAGACTCAGCAGTTTTACTGTTGTGATTACTATGGTGGTTCACACTCCAGTTCTGATTGTCAATCGGGAAACACGCTTGTCTATGAGCAGGTTCCTGATAACAATTATGACTACCACACATACAACTCACAACCACATCAGTTTTACTGTTGTGAGTATTGTGGAGGTCCTCACTGTAGCTCTGATTGTCAAACAAGGAATCCATTTCCTTGTAACAATTACGACTCTTCGTATCATGACCAACCTCTACAGTACCAAGTGAATCAGGCACCACCTCAGCCTGAGCCACTTCCTCAAAATCTTCTCCTTGATCTTTTGGATTTAGTGAAAGATTTGAAGGAATGTAAACATTCCCAAGATAATCCAAATCAAAAATCCATGGAAGAATTGTTAGCTGAAGAGCAAGCTGCTAAAATAAATTCCCAAATTGCGTTTGAAAAATCTATTAGGGAATCAATTGCAAAAGAAAAAGCAGCCAGATCTACCTCTCAATTTCGTTTTATTCCTGATGACAGTGATGATGAGGATACACTTGATATCCTTCAATTCTATAAAGATTCATCAAGTTCATCAGTTGATATCCCAGCAGTTGAGATTCATTCTCAAACAACTGCTATCACACCCGAAGCTCCCACTCACTCTCTAAACATGGGGGATGAGCATCTTGATACTGTTCCTGAAAAGGAATCGGACGAATTCATAAAGTCTAGTGTTGAGAACCTTGTCCCAATCCCGAGAGAGTCACAGGGAACTTCTGATCATATGTGTGATTCTCTTTCCCCTTTTGAGTGTTCAAATGATCATTTTGAAACTTTCTCTGATCTTAGCAACGATTGTGCTTCCTATGGAAACATTGAGTATGTTGAGGCATCACTCCCACAGTCTGACCCTCTTCTTGAGGAGTTCACCGATGAACTCACTCACATCAGTCCACTTTCATCAGAAAGTAACGATGTTCTCTTTGATTTCGAAGCCGATCTGGGAGAGACTGAAAGTCTCCCTTTTAATGATCGTTCACTCACTTCTTATCCCAACAGTCCAATAGAGAATATTGATCACTTTGTTCATGAAGCATTCAAAACAACTCTCACTAATCCTCTATTTGAATTCGACTCTGAATTCACTTTAATTTCTGAGAATCCACTCTTTGATACTCAGACCGAGGAGAGTGATGAGCCCACAATGGAACAAGAGTTCACAATTTCACTTAATGTGAATGATTCTCTTCATGAAGAGTTCTCCGGTGAACTCTCTCATGACATATCTCCTCCGGAATATGATCATTTTGGTCTTGAGGATGATATTGGCTCGGAGGAAGGTGTACTCTATCATACGAGTTTGCCTATTAATGATACTACTCTCACCCTTCCTCCCGATATGTCTACATTTGAGGATGAAGAATGGATCTTGATTGTTATCAAAATCTTTCTTCCTTTCCTCAAATATCTTGTGATTTGTCTTCATCTTCACTCCTTCGGGAATGAAGACACTATTTTTGACCCCGACATTTTCATTTATCATTTGTGAGCCGGTTCTCTCTATATCTCATCGGTGTGGAACTTTCACGTGCTTCAAATGTTTGTCCAAACATTTTGAATGAAAGTCCGATGGAGATTGTCTCTTCCACTTACTTCCCCATGAAAAAATTAATTCGGGGTCGAGTCAAGCTAGCGACTCGGTAATCAAAAACAGTAGTTAAACATGGGTTTTCACCCGTGTGTACCACCCTAGTGTGGGGGAGTTGCCACACATGTTATATATATATATATATATATATATATATATATATATATATATATATATCCATATATTAAAAAAAAAAAAAAAAATCCTTTCAAATAATGGCCGTAGTATTTCTCTTTTACGTTCTATGTTTCGGCATAACCGCCGGTACTTTGAATATTGAGGGCAATATTCATTTTTAGTGTGGGGGGAATTCTCACGAATTTTATCATGTAATTATACCACCCAATTCCCCCATTTTTGGCCAATTTTTTTTTGGAGTAAGTGTTTTGCACTTACTCAGCTTATGGTTATCAGTCCGCCATGTCTAATAAACAAAAGGATTGGCTAATCCAGGAGCAAACGGCTCTTGGTAAAGATATCTCAAATCCGTTTACGGCTTGCAATTTGCCCAAAATTGTATGGTGTTCAGCTCACCATATCTTTAATTAGTGAAGAGTTGGCTAGCCCGCAAGTTTATGGCTTGTGGTAAAGGCAGTGAAAAATCCATAATTGGTAATCAGCTCACCAAACATAATATTGATAATTTATCTAAGAGTTGGCTAGTCCATAAGCAAACGGCTTCTGGTAAAGACAAATCAAATCCGTTGGAAGCTGGTGGTTTGCTCAAAATCACATGGTTATCAGTGTACCATAGTTCTTACTTGAACTGAAACATTTGGCTACTCCAGAAGTAATGGCTTTTGGTAAAGAGATTCAAATCCATTAAGTTTTTCTCAAAAGATTGCTAGGGACTAGCAATAGTTTAGTGTGGGGGATTGATTAGTGTGTAAATACTCATCATTTTTTGTCAAATCTGAACTGCAAAACATGTAAAAACGCTCAGAAATGCATCAAAATACTGAAAATATCCTAAAATTGCATTTTATATGTTTCAGATGCAAAATGTTTAAAATCAGATGAAAAACGAGCAAAGTTTGCATATTTGGCAGTTTCAGTCCCCCGACTTTCAAATCTTGTCAAAAATAGTCCCTGAGCACTTATTTTAAAAGAAAAGTCACCAAAGGTCCTTTTGAAATCATAAATTGTCATAATTAGTCCTTTGGTGAAAAGTTCCAAAAGTTTTGAGAAATTACAGTTTTGGTCCCTGGATTTTAAAAATGGTCATGTTTAGTCCTTGGAATTTCACAAATAACAAAAATGGCCCTTATACTATTGGAGATGGTCAAGTTTTACCCTTGGAGTATAATTTCAGAATGTTCATTATTGGTCCTTGGTTTTTTAGTTTTGGCAAGATTGGTCCCTAAACTATATATTTTATCCAAAACTAGTCCAAGCCCAAAATAAAACATCCCTAGCCCAACACCAAATCCAGTTAAACTTTTACCCAGTCCAAACCCACAACCCGTTTACCCAAAACTACCCATGTTTAAAATAAATAAAAAAAACACTCACGGGTTTTCCCCCTTCATCATCACCTATACCTGCAACCAACTCCCACCTCCATCATCTCACCCTACTCCACGCCTTGTCCCCTCCAACCACAACCCTCCAAAGCCGCATTTAATGCACCCCTCCCCTGTCACAAGTTATCAGAACCACTGGCATAAAGAGTTTTCCCGCCAAAAGCAATCAATGGCTAAAAACCAATCAAGTGATCCAATGGCTCAGATTAGTGGTGGGATTTGCTCAAAGGACACGTGGGAAGACCTTTTGATGTATAAATAAAGAGGAGAAGGCAGAGAGAGAGAGTTAGTCAGTTTTTTTTAGTTAGTTTATTTTTAGTTTTAATTTAGTTTTTTTAGATTTTAGTCTAGAATGGTGTTGTTCTAGCTCCTTTTTACTTTCATTTGTAATTTGACTTTAATGTAGTTTCAAGTTCAATTTAATTACAAGTTTGATTCGATTTTAGTTTTTCCAGTCCTGCATTTCTTTTTCCTGTTCTTAGAATCTGTTATTCTTAATTTACTATTTTGAGTGTTTAGATGAGTTTGTTTAAGCTGATATGAGTTACTGGTAATAATCTCAAGTAAGTTTTTAAGTTTCCCAAACCAGAAAACTGATTTCACATATTGTCCTGCCCAAAAAGGGTGTTTGGTTTGAGCTTAAATTTCTGCTTAAGGTTAGTTTTAGTTGTTAGAATTAAGTAACTTGATTTAGGTAACTGATTTTTTAAGCATTCTCAATTCAAGTTTTTGGTTTTCAAGTTAAGTGTTGAGATTTCGTATGATTTTCCAAATCTGTTTTTGAGTTTTCAAGTTAACTGTCACAAATTTCAAAACATTTCCACACTGTTTTTCTTCATTTTTCTCAAGCAGTTTGTGTTAATTGTAGTTGTCATAAAAATTAGTAAAAAATAAAAATCACTAGTTTGCTAGCTTGTTTATCTTGGGTCAAAAGGGAAAATTTCAAAAAAATATTCTGAGGGGTCTGCCATTGGGTCAAAGTGGGTGGGATTGGCCATTTCTCTGTTCTTTGCAGGTAGTTCAGTCCACCCCCAAGTTTTTACAGCTTATTTATAAGCTGCAGAAGGCTCCTTATAAGCTGCAAAGAGGGGCAAAAGGAAGACGGCTGAGTGGTTTTCAGGTCCCAATAAGCTCAACTGCTTATTTCTCACTATAGTGGCACAATTTCGGCTCAAAACTCCCCCCTAAGTTCACTGTGTTGGAGAATAGCAGGACAGTTTGCTCATTAGATTGCTTATCAGGTTCTTATCTAGCTTATTCAAATCCTATTTAGTGATTTTGGTATATTTAGAGTAGGTAGTTTACATTCTATCTTAGTTAGTGTTTAATTGTCATTTAGTTGCTTATTTGCCAGCCTCTCTTTTAGCTTAGAAAGTCCCCATGTAGAATAGCTTAATGAGCCAACTGATTTTCTCTCCATAGATTAGCATAATTTATATTTGAAGCTTATTTCAAGTTTAGTATTAGGTGAGATTGCTTTTTCCATGTTTGGAATGCTTATTGCATGCTTATATTGCTCTCAAAAATCTGGTGTTAAGGTGTGTTTGTGTTTCTGTCCAACTCTGTACCCAATAAGCTGTACAAACAGCTTATTAACTGGTTTTCTAGAGTGCAGATTTCACAAAAAGTGTTCATCGTAGTTGTGTCTTTAAGTTCTAAAAAGAAAATTAAGAAAAAAAAAAGTTTTGCAAAAAACTGGCATAGGTGGGACTCGAACCCACGCCACCCAGCTCACACACACACGATCTACCGTTTGCCCTTGGGACTTGTCTCGTTCAAGTAATGCACCATTTATTACTTAAGCACGTTTGGCCAGTTTTGCTTATTAGCTTTCTTTAGCTTATTTTGAGCTTATTTCCAAAACAACCAACTGTTTTCTTATTTTTCACAGATTAAGCATAACTCAAGGTACTTTTTGTGATTTTTTCAGATTTTTCCCAATTAGTTTAATATTTTTAATTAATTAATTAGTGTAAAATAGTATTTAATTCGTAATAAATAATTTAAGAGTCAAAAAAATACCCGGCTTTTTCCTAAAATTTTCTTTTGTCATATAGTAAGTAAGAAAATTGTTTTTACACTCGTAGGACTTTTATTTTACAAATTTTACGTTTTTTCTTGCGCACTAGCGTAATTTTTATATATAACGCACGTTTTCATTCTAGGTCACGTTTTTAGGTAATTTAGGTTTACGCTTTAATTAAAATAGTTAATTTAAGTTATTTTGTTTTATAAATCAAGAAATATCAAAAACATCATTTTAAAAATAGTGATAGCGTTTATTTAATATATTTTAACTTTTTAATTTTCTTTAATTTGCATTTAAGCCCCTGTAATTTATAAACTTTGTCTTTAGATATAATCATTCATATCTCTTTATCCGTTCAAATTCTCTCGATCACTATTCGTTTGATTATTCTCGCACAGCTCGTTGGGACTTAACGACCTGGAAAAACACTATACTCTCCTGGACTTCATTGCATTTTGTGTCTGAACTGTTTTAAGTTTCTTACGGTTAGCCATTCACACGTGGCTAGCTTGTGTGAGATAACTTGACGGTTTGGCACGAATCAGTCATGTTAGAAAAATCATATCTTTTAATCCGTAAGTCGTTAGAGGTCGTACCACCCATTGTTTTGAAGGTATTTAAGTCTAGTTTCAATTAAAAATACTTGCAAAGGTTGATTTGCTATAGATTTATGTCAGTTTGTTAAAGTGTAACAAAAGGTCCGTTATAGATAAGTCTTTTCCTCGTAAAAGTTTAAATTTCTGGTCAAATCGGGCACGGGGCGCAACAACTTGGTAACAGAGCTTCAGTTTAAGTGAATTAGGTTTCCTAAACTTAGACCACTCATAGATGCAATGGACATAAGATTATGAAATAAGGAAAAGTGATTGCTTAAGTTTTGAGATGGACTATAAGATATGCTATGTGAACCTAAGATGACAAGTGTTGTACATGTTTTATAGAATTGACGTGTATGTGGTGTTAGTCCATGGGGGACTAGATGTGTTTAAGTGATAAGATCACCATGTACATTGGATAGTGTCGGTGATTATTATGTGATTAAGTGTATGTGTGTTATAGAACGATAACAGAATGTAAATAGAAGCGATAAGTCGTATAATAGTTATAGAAAATATGACTAGAAATGGATGTGTATGACTTATATAGTATTAATGACCAACATATGGTCTCATTAGTACTTTTTTCTAGTGATTGATCGTTAATGTGATAATAGAAACGGTTTAATAGTAAGTTAAAGTATTTGATGTGTAAGCACGGGTGTGTAATGATGAGGAGTGTGTTATAGCATGACAAGCATGACGTGATGAAGCTAATGAAAGTTATATTACAGAAGCATTTGCTTTTACGGAATGCATTTTCATGACGTGATGATGATGAGGTTGTTACAAAAATCCTCCGGAGAGGTATGTTGCATTTAATTTTATGAAATGCATTTGCATGATCAGATTTGCTTCCTATTACATTTTGTTGAAAAGACTAGCCGACTGAGGGAGCCTTTAGCAACGACAACTACCCTCAATTCATGGAAAGATTGGGTAAAATAGGGCAATGAACACACTAGAAGTTTGGGACAAAGTGTTGCTGAAACAATAAGGAATGATTAGTTCTGGGATGATGTGGAAAGTATACTTGCAATCACGAAACCGATATTTTTGTTGATAAATTTTATGATGGCGAGGGTACTAAGATGGGGGAAATTTATGAAAAATGGACAATATGTTAGGTGAAATTAAGGACATAATGGCTGACAATCCGTATAGTCATTATTATCTAAATGTTGAGAAGATTGCCTTGAAAATATGGGAGAAGATGATAATTCATCTACATTGTTTGGGGTTTGAATTAACTCCTCGTTTTTATGATGCCCATTATCTTTCACAACTAGCACCTGGTGGAATCAAAAGAAAAGCACCAAATGAAGATAAAGAAGTAGTACGTGTTCAAAATAATCGCTGAAATGAGGTTGAAAAGGATTTGGTAAGAAAACAATTTGCCACATTTCACATGAAGAAGGGTCTAACTGAATTACCAGAAGCTCATGTAGATGCGATAACGATGGATCCCATCGATTGGTGGTCAACTTATGGTTCGGAAACTCCAGAATTAGCAGAGGTGGCAAAAAAGTACTTTCGCAACCTATTAGTCTTCTACCGAAAGGAATTGGAGTACATATTCATATATTCATAGTGTGAAAAGAAACCGGTTGAATAACAAACGGGCAGACAAGTTAATGTTTGTTCATTCAAACATCTGTCTAGTGTCATAATTTTTCGAGAGTTACAAACAAGGACCCTACAAAAAGTGGGATATTAACCCAGAGAGCTCAACCTTGGAAAGCTCAATTTACGTTTGGACGATATACAATGGGAAAATTTGTACGAAGATGTTGCTGATAAAGTGAAATGGAAGAGACAAAGGCTTGACTAAGTTTAAGATCTAGTTTTTCATATTTTTATTGTCTTTTGGATCTTGTTAATGCTTTTTTTAGGTATGTTACTGACAAAACTTTTTTCATATGTTTTTTTAAATGAATTATGGGTATTGTTTTATGAATGTTTGAATTTCAAATTAATAATATTATATTAATTGCTACATGGGTACATCGTACCAATTTACTTGGTACATCGTACCAAAGGGGTCCCAAATGAACCTACCCTCCATCGAACCAAATTCTTGGTTCCTAGCGAACCACGATCCTGATCCATGATCTTGTACCAGAGCGATCCCTGTTCCATGTGACTATGGTTTGGAAAATCCCGTAAAGTATGAGTTCACGGGTCATTTAGACTACAGATGTTTACGGAGATGATGTATGATGTTGTATTAAAGATTTTTGAAAAGTTTCGTTAATTTTCGAGTTATAGAAATCGAGTTTTAGTCGTTTTAGTTAAGTATGAAACGGGACAGCAAGTAGTGCAGAAAATGGCTCATGTTAGAAAAATCATATTTTTTATTTCGTAAGTCGTTAGAAGTCGTACCATTGGTTGTTTTGAAAGTATTTGAGTCTAGTTTTATTTAAAAATACTTGCAAAGGTTGATTTGTTAAAGATTTTTGTCAGTTTGTTAAAGTGTAACAAAAGGTCTGTTATAGATGAGCTTTTCCGCATAAAAGTTTAAAAGTTTGGTCAAATCGGACACAGGGCGTAACAGGGATTCTATGCAAAAAACAAATAGAGCCTGGTTTTGAAAACAGGCTCTATTACCTGTTATAGAGCTTGTTTTTGAAAATGGGATCTATTACCTGTTATAGAGCCCAATTTTCTATCAAAGAACATGGCTCTGAAGAAAAAAAATTTCCAGCTATGAAATCAAATTCTTTTTGGCCAAATGAACAATGTATTGATTCAAATAAGAAAAGAATCACTGATATAACAACTTAGTTTCTATTGATGCTTTGATATTAATCTTGCGACTACTCTTGCAAACAACACATTTCAAAAAGCTACAAGCTACCTTAATTGACTACTTGACCGAAAATGAAAGTGAAAAATACGCCATTGGCGTTACTGTGAACTCTCATTATTATGCATTTCCTTTGAGTAACCTTACCAAATGAGATAGGGTTTGATGAAGTTGATGAACTCCCAAATCTGTCTTTGCCCATAATAAGTCTTGACTTTTTTTTCATGCACTTTTTATAAATCACCATTTTAGGCAGTGATCGAAGAGTGGGATATTTAGATCGATGCAATGAAAATTTTTTTCGTTTTAAAAACAAGTATTAAACTTGCCATTATACTCTTAGTTTATTAGCCAAGGTTGAAAAAATTGCTAGGCGCTAGTGAGGCGGTCAGGTAGGGCCTAGCGATTAATCAGTTAGGCGGGGATAATCGGGGATTAATTGGATTAGAGTTTTTATGCATAAAATTGTAATTTTAGATATTGTATTATATAATATGTATGAGATAAGCATAGTGCATCAAAGTTCAAATATTTGAAGTGTTCTGATGCGCTCCAGAACAGTCAAGGTTTATCACGCAAGCCCGCCACTTGTGAATGGCGGACCGTAACAACCTTAAAACGGCTCAGGAACGAAATCAATGAAGATCTGAGGAGTATAGTGTTTCCCCGGGTCGTTATGTCCCAACGAGCTATGCAATGGATTATCAAACGTAAAGTGATCGGGAGATTTGAACGGAAAAGGAGATTGTGTATTAATTATAACTACAGAAAAAGCCAACAAATTACAACGGCTTAAATGCAAATTAAAGAAAGTTAAAAAGATAAAAAAAAAATATTAAATAAACGCTATCACTATTTTTACAAATGATGTTTTTGTGATTTTATAAAACAAAATAACTTAAATAAACTATTTTAACTAAAACGTAAACTTAAATTATCTAAAAACGTAACTTAAAACGAAAAACGTACGTTAGTTATAAAAATTACGCTGGAGCGCAAGATAAAACGTAAAATTTGTGAAATAAAAGTCCTACGAGTGTAAAAACAATTTCCTCACGTACTACATGACAAAAGAAAATTTTAGGAAAAAGCCGGGTATTTTTTCGACTTTTATTTTATTTATTACGAATTAAAAACGATTTTACACTAATTTAATTATTAAAAATACTAAACATTTTGAGAAAAATACGAAAAAATCACAAAAATTACTTTAGATGTTACTGATCCTAAGAAAAATGAAAAAGGTGGGTACTGCTTTATGAAATAAGCTGGAAATAAGCTCAAAAGAGCTTATCCCCAAAACTGACCAACTCCCTTATAGTTTAAGTATTGCAAGCTATGACAAGAAAGTCCCAAGGGCGCATTTGGTTACAGGTACACATGCAACTTCCTATACGGGGGAGGTCCCTGGTTCGAACCTTGGCCTCCCCTTTTGCCATTTTTTTTTCTTGATTTTTCTTTTTGGAAACTAAAGT